>PVIH01005945.1:47896-117356 GCA_004025045.1 Sigmodon hispidus | reverse complement strand
GGATAAAAATCATAAGCATGACTTATCAAGGGTGATAATGCAAATAAGATTGCTACACATATATTTACTTTGTGTTCAGCTTTCCCTCTGAATTTTTTTTTCCATCCCTGTATATCCTTATTCAAGGTCCCTTCCCCCTCCCACCACATCAGGTCATTTTTCTTCTCTGCAACTCCCCATCCCCTCCCTGGGCAGGGAGTAGACAGTCCTATGGTCCCACTGACCCAATAATGTTTGGATCAGTCTCCACTCCTGGTCAAATCCAGTTTTGTCCATCCTCCCTCAAGAGTGAGTCAGGTGTTCCTATAGTTGGAGTGGGGTCCGAAGGGTCAGTCCAGGATGCTTCTGATCCCAAGCTGTTCAGTGGATGTGGTTTGCAGCTTGGGTATGCTTGGCTTTTTTTCTTGTTTGTTTGTTTAGAGACCACTAGTGAGTGAGTACATCCCCTGCTTATCTTTCTGGGTTTGTGATACCTCGCTCAGGAGGATATTCTCCAAATCCATCCATTTATGTCTTGATTTCATAGGAAACTATATTCTGGTAAATAAATGATGATGTTTTCACTTTGTATGCATGAGTTCTAGACTTAATTAAGATAACAGGAATCACTCATTTTGGAAACCACAGACCTCTAAGGTTTAATCTAAAATTTCCGAAAAATACTTATTCTTATTGTCATTAAGTTGATGGAGGTCATTAGGAAAATAGGAAACATGTTGTACTCGCATTCTCTTTTCTAAGAATAAAAGATCCATACCTTTCCATTCCAAATCACAGTCTTCATGTCAGCTCCCATTTCACTGACCAGAGACTTTGGTAACTATACAAAATCCACACACAACTGAATCACTAAACATTTTTTCATTTTTATTTATTTATTGAAAATATTTTTCTGGATAATATATTCTGATTATGCTTCCCTTCCATAATCTCCTCTTGTTTTCTATCTTTCTCATCCATTCCTTCTTCCTTCCTTTCTTTAGAAAACAAACAGGCAAAAAACCAAACCAAACCAAAAAACCAAAAACTAAGCAGTGCAAATTCAATAATTCAAAACAAACAAATAAAGAGAAAGAAAAACAAATGCAAAACATAAGAAACATATGCAGGCACATAAACACACAAACACACACACAAACACACACATAAACACACAAATACACACACACAAACACACACACAAACACACACACACAAACACACACATAAACACACAAACACACACACACAAACACACACATAAACACACAAACACACACACACATAAACACAAACACACACACACACACATATGGGGAAAGGGAGATCAAAACACAAAATCAGAATGTATTATAGATTTGCAAAAGTTCCATAAATTATTTTAAAAATAGCCAAACAAAGCATAATGGAATAAAACATCTCTAAAAATACTTTTGAGATTTGTTTTGAGTTGGCCATCTCCTTCTGGGCATGAGTTCTTCTCTTAAGTGTAATTTGTATACCCAGTGAGATTCCACTAAACTGATTTTTCCTTTCCCTTTGTGAGCAGGTGTTAAATGGAAATAGCTTCTGGGTTAGGGATGGGAACTTGTGTCCATTTTCTCTCTCGGTGCCGGGATACAAAGTGGCTTGTGCCTGTGCAGGCCTTTTGCATGCTCTTCATCATAGTCTCTGAGTTCATATGCACTTTTAGTGCTATTGCGTCTAAAAGACCTTGTTTCCTTTGTTTCTTTGTTTACCGTTCCCACTGGCTCTTAAAATAGTTTTGACTCCATTCTACAAAGTTTCCTGAACTCTGAGGAGATGAGTTTGATGAAGAAACCCCATTTCTGATTATCTCATTCTCTGCAAATTGTCCAGTTGTGGGACTCTATAGCACAGCTCATAATAAAGTTTCTTTCATTATGGTTGAGTGAAACTTGATCTATGGGTATCTCAGAATGTCATTAGGAGTTGACATATTGCTCTGTTTCTTTAGCAAAAACAAAAAATGTATTTTTCTTAGGTTTATGGATTATCTAGTCTCGCATGTTTGGCCTCATAGTTTCAGGCATGAGCTCCAACTCAAAGAGTGGGCCTCTTAAAGCCAGTCAGGTAGTTTTTGCATACAGGCTGTCTTACAGTTCCATGAACACTAAGGGTGGACAAGGTGAAAGCTCAATTTAGGCACCAGCTGAATCTCGCCATTTTCAGAGCCGAAGGCGTAGTTCCAGCGCAACACATTTGGCTTCAAATCTCGCCATTTTCAAAGAGATAATGTAGGTGTTATCTTTAGAAATAGCAGCTTACCATCCATTTGTGGAAAGAAATAATAATCTTTGCAATATTTTGAGTTATTTGGAAATTTCCATGAGATAGATCCCTTTTGGCCAACAAATATTTTAGATATAACCCATACCTGACACTGGAGGTTTCACTTGATGAAAAAAGTCTAGCTGGGGCTTTGTCTCACTTGTTTTTTAGTGGTGCCATGTAGATTTCATATATATATGAAATATATTATATATATTCATTATATTATATTATATATATTATTATATATATCAAAAATGATATATACTATAATATATGACATATTAATATTATAATAAATATTAACCAACAATAATGTTAATATATAATTCATATAGATATTTAAGAAATTTCTGCTACAGCAAGTTTCCATAATACCCCTCAAATTGCCCATTATGTTCCCTGTTCCCTTCTGTATTTCCCTTCCTTACTCCTTTCTTTTCTCTCCCAACTATCGAGCAAATAATAAAATCATAAAATGAAGGCCTCTGCAATTTAAACCTTTTTTCCCGAGGTCACTCCAGTCTATAACCAGTATGGGAACTACTTTCAGTATAAATTACCCCATGGTAGGCAAAACACATTTTTAATCTCATTTTCTTTCTTGCTAAACTTAAGAATCATTACCACCCTAAATTTATCTACAATAATAGTGACACAGGAATGCTGGGGTTTGTTTGAGATAAGAATATTTCTCAACTCTGTTGTGCTCAGGAGGAAAGGTTTGCATTCCAGAGACTCAAAGGACATCAAAGCCATTCCAATCCAGAGGCTTTCCAATCTTATGTCATAAATTCAAAGAATGAAATTCATAGACCACAGAGGCAGAGATTTAGAAAACAGAATTTTATTTGAAGAGTTTAAGGGAAAGAAAGAAAGAAGATGGAGCTCCTGTGCACAGGAGAGGTCTCCAGATTTGGTACCACTGAGCTTGGCTGCCTTGGAGTTAATAATACTTTAGTGGACGAAAGAAAGGAGAAGGTCAGGGCAGAGTTTATTTCTGGTGTTGAGTTCTGACCTTGGTCAGATTTTCAGGAAAAGAAATTTCTTTAGGAAAAAGAAATGAGAAGAAAACCAGACTGTCCTAGAGTCTCCAGCCCTGGTCATGGAGACAGAATCTTGTTACTCTAAACTGCCTAGCAAATGTCTAGCTATCCTTCTTTTCATTAGGAAGTCTGTTTTCTGTTGGAGAGGACTGGTACCATCACTCCCATCATTGTTTGGCAACAATTACAAATACACTTATGCAAATAACCACAAAAAAATTCTCCTTCTGTAATGAAAACTTGTTTCTCTACTTTTAAGAGACTTCCCAAGGTTGTTTGTAAAAGTTGCTCTTTTGATATTAGACCAAACATGGGCATTAAGAAATTGTAACTAAAATTATTCAAATCTGGTCCACAGCTGACTCTAGGTCTCAATCCTTTTGTTGTCTTAGATCTGTCTAGACCTGCTAATTGAGTAGCTCTTGCTTTAACTCATTTCCAAAACAAAGCAAGGTCTCCCACACCCTTTCTCAGGAAGGAAATCTTGGTGGTTTTTAAAGGGACAGAAAAATCTTCACCAAAATACCACTTTTTTTTTTTTTTTTTTTAAGTTTCCAGCAACTTTCCTGCCTTCTCCTTGGAACCTTTATACTTTATCAGTCATCACAAAAGCCTGAAGCCTCATCATACTACTTCCTTCCAAATAGTGCTTGATTGCTTTTTAGAAAGTAAATGCTTCAGACACACAAAAAAGTAGGTTCTGCCTGAAGACTCTCATTCATTCTTTCTGTGATCACCAAATAACTCACTGAAGCTCAGTTCTAGTTGAAATAAGTACAGCAGTCACAGAAGTTGTTGTCAGGGCTCTGTCACCTGACCAAAAGGCAAGCTCCCTTTATTAATAATGTAGCTATCTACAATTATTTCGGTTCCTGTGTTTGGTGAACAGGGCAAATGCAAGGAAGAGAAAGAGCAAAATGTTGAAGGTTTTATTTTATGAATGAACACCAAATCTTTCTAAACCACTCCTCTGAGGGGAAAAAAATCTGCACTAAATAGTGTCTGAAATGTCCATTTTAAGCTTTCTGTTAATAACCTTCACCAAGGTCTCTAAGCCATTTTCTCTCCCTGAAACCCAGCTCTCACACACAAACACAGGATTGCCTCCATTGAGTGTCTTTTAGAAAATCACTATTACAATAAAAATCTTTTTCCTTGCAGATTCCATAAAACAATGTGAATCTTTTTAGTAGAAAAAATAAGGAACAATATTAGAGGTTTTTCTCATGCTAAATAGACAGAACTGCTTTTCCACAGCATATCTTGAATGGCCAACACTCCTAAAAAATAAAGAAATAAGAAACTCGGAAAGTAATGTTTTCTCAAAATATATTTTAACATGCTAACATGCCACTCCCTCTGATGTAACAATCCTAATAATCAGCTATGAGGTTTCCTTTCTTGTTAATATGATAAATGTCCATATGAACAAACCATTCAGCTGCCATCTGCCTTTCCACTTTTTGCCCTGTGAGAATGCAGCAATACATCCTCCATAGGACATAGAAAACAAAATGCCCTCTTGACAGCACAGCAACCTTACCAGACATGCAAACCTACTGGCACCTTAATCTTGTACTTGATAGCACAGAACTACAAGAAAGTAGTTATCGGTTCTTAGTTGTGTTTGCTTTTATAATTTTATTTTACTTACAATATTTCTTCCTTCCCTATTCTCCCTCCAAACCTTCCCATATACCCCTTTCTGCTTCCTTCAAATTCATAACCTCTTAAATATATGGTTTTCATTCTGTTATAGCATCATATTACCAAAGTCATGGGTGTAATATAGGCTTTAATGTATCTCACATTTTGCTATTCAGAAATAACAGTTCTAAAATGTACATGCAATTAGTAAGAACAGTCTTTTTTCCATGGGTGGAATAAGTAAGGCCAAGTAAGCTATAAATTAAGAAACAAATCTTGGCTGCTTAGCCTTTCTCTTGCATTTTAATATCATCTTGGTGTTGATGTACCATATACCAATGTGGTTACAGAATTATAGCCTCAGAGAGAGGATGAACAGATATGAAGTTAACATCAGTTTTGTATAATCATGTGTAAAACCATTTCTTTGGAAACAGAAGTTCTAATCTTTGGAATTATTTTTCTAGTCAAAGTGATCATTATAATAAAGAAGCAGGTCTGTAGTTCTTATCTTAAGTAATCTAGTGATAACAAATGTAATTTTCTTCTTAAATATGCATATCAAAAACACAAAGGTAGTTTGTTTCTCACTCATTCATAAATAGAGAGCTTGGCAGGCCTTGTAATTAAATTCAAAATTCTGCACATATGTGCTTCTCTCAACAACTTGTTTTATTCAGCATGTCATCATTTTCAGAAGATGGACAAAGTAACTTATAACAGTTAAAAAATAGTTTTCCATTTGCCACTCTATCTGTAATTTCTCGTCCAGTGAAAGTCACATAATATAAAATCAGTCATTTAAAAGTATATTGCAGTCAGACTTTCCTTTGGACTACCAAATCAATGTAAGCAACACTTATTATTAATTATGAAAGCTTGGGCTTAGGCTTGTCCCACTAACACTAAAAACTTAAATTATTCCACTTATATTAAACTTTGCTTTGCTTTATGTCTTTTTACCTCTCTTTCATCTTATATGTTCTGTTTCCTCTCTCTGTCCCTTGGTATCTCTCTCATACCTAGATTAATCTTCTCTTTTCTCTCTGCCCAGGAGTCCAACCTAAATTTTCCCTGTCTAGCTATTGGGCATTTAGCTCCTTATTAAAGCAATTGGAATGCACTTGGGCAAAAAGACATCTTCACAGTATACAAAAAAACTATTCCATATCATTTTCCCCCTAACTTTAGCACTGTAAAGCTATATAAAATAAGAATGATTATCAGGTATTATCTAAATAAAAAGAAAACACGTTAAATTTAACAAATAAAATGATACACAATAATAAAAAAATTATCAAGAATTATATTCACAATGCCTAGTCTGTATTTGGCAAATTCAGAGAAAATGTTTCCTTATATATCCTCTCTTGATTAGTTCAAAGATTTGTACCTAATTTACTTTTTATCATAACTAAGAAAAATTATAACTATAACTATCTGGACTTTAAACCCATCAAAGATCAGAGAAGGATATATTACCTGAGCAAAGAAGATATACAGAGCAAGAAACATCTGAAACTATAAGAAGTGACAGAAATAGTTGGCTGCCTGGACAGTCATCTAAGGCTCTCTATATATAACACTGTAGCATCCATCTTCAGCCTTCACGCCTTGACAGAATTTTCTATGAAGTAAGAATTGTGAAGGACTATCCCACCTTGTCTTGGCAAAGTTCAGCAGTTTAATTTTGATGTGTCTTACTTGTCCAAATTAACATTCTGTTAGCAGTTGAGGCAAGGGCAGTTTCTTTGCCCAGTGGATAACCTTGCCAGATATGAAAGCAAAGTCTATATAGAAGCTCTTTGATACTCATCATTCTTTTTTGAAGTAAGTTAGTGCTGCCAGGAATAGATTATCTCACTGTCACAAAAAGCCTTCTGTTATTAAAACATCTTACACTCTATATTCCATAGATCTCTGAAATACTTGAAGACTATCTATCTACATTTCTACTAACCATGAAAACATCCTTAACATGACTACAAGTCTGAATGTAATAGATGGCAAACTATTTACCTGTTTTGTTTTGTTTTTATTATCTCTAATAGCTTTTAAGGACTAGAAATTTATATTACATTTTGAAATAAGCTACATAGGTTCAGTATCTGAAACAAAATAGAAACATATACAGTATATATAGTATAAAAAACTTAAATTTTAAACAATATACAAAAATACCTTGAACAAGAGTAAGAACCTATATATCATATAATAAAAATAACCACAAATTTGAGTTGGTATATAAAAATTCATACCAATATAAAATAATTGAGACTAGTAGTTGTTTTTAGCTTTGAAAGTAGATTCAATAATATACCTTTTTATATTATTATTACTATATTCCCCATTTTTCAGAATAATTTACTTTGCTTTCTCTTCTCCCTGACCATGACAAATAATAGCTTCTGACAAACCCCTAAGTGATGACAATTGTAACCCATGGAATGACCAAAAACCTCTGACCTCTTGGAATAGTGGGCATTTTGTTCTCTATACTGTCTTCTGTTGTCTGTGGGTGACAACATTTTTAGGGAACCCTGAAAACCATGAGATAATGATCAAGTTCTAGAAAAACTAGTTATAATATTTGTTGTCCAGTCTTTCTGCAATGTAAAAGTGTAAAGCTTATATCTAGTTCTTTGTAAAATAGTCTGTGAGGCTAGACCATCAGCCAGTAAACTTAAAGCTTTTCTGGATGTAGAACTCTGAAGAAACTGTAATAGAGGCACTCTGAGAGCCTGGATCATCTAGGCCACCATTTTCATTTGTGTCTGGTCTCTTGGTTCTGAAAACACACAAACTTTCAAAGGTAGCATACATACCTCCATTAAAATAAGTACAGACTCTGCATTGTACACAAAGTAGCCAAAGATGATTTTTTGTTTTGTTTTACGTTTGAGCAGGTAAAATATACGTCACATATCTTGTAGTTTTTCTAGGTTTATTTCTTTATATTTATAGTCAAGATTTTCAGAAGGTCTCCCCTGATCATACCTGATCTTCTTTAACCTTAAATAAATCTACAGTCTTTTCTTTCCCATGGAAACAAAAACATAACCTCTTCCTTAGTGCAATACATTTTTTGAATTATATTTTAAAGTTAAGACATTTCTAAAATATCTAGGCTAGTTTATTTTAGTAGTGCTCATAATCTCATCTCTCTGAGCAGCTGTTGTTTTCTCATCAGCATTCCAAAAATTCAAAGTTAACATAATACCATCAAGATCTACACTCTTTGTGTATCTTCTATTTTTATGTGTCTTATTCTTTCTATATTATTTTAATTTATCTTTAAGAACTTTATTTTATTACTTATAAATTACTTTTCTATGACTGTCTATACCCATTTCCTTCTTTTTCGTATGACTAAGTACCTTGTATAAATATACTGTAACTTCTTAAAAAGTTTTCTTTTTCTACATGGATCTGTCTTTACTTTGCCTGTAGCATTCTCTGACTGCGTGAGACAAATCTTAAACAACCATGTCAGCTCTTACCTGGCTCACCTTAGCTCATGACATTAGTGCATGGCACTGGTACATTCACTGGCAGATGGTGCTGGTGGCTGTCTCCAGACTTCAGACTGCAGCTGACAGGTGGGCCTCTGTATGTCACAAAGCAGCAGCCTGATAGAGAGGTTGTAGGAGTAGGAAACTATATCCAGCTCCTTGCCCAAAACTTTTCTTAGCCTTCTCAGTACCTCTGTTTGGATATTTGAGCCCCACGTTAGACACCTTCAACAATCAGACTTTTTTTTGGGCCCCTATCTTACAAAAAATTGACACAGAGTACTTATTATTAATTATGAAAGCTCAGCCTATAACTTAGACTTGTTCTACTAGCTCTTACAACTTAAATTAATTTTTTATACTAATCTATATTTAGCTTCATGGCTTTTTACCTCTCTTTCATCTTGTACCTCCTGTTTCCTCTCTGTGTCCTCTGTCATCTCTTGTGCCTAGATTCATCTCCTCTTCTCTCTTTGCCTAGAAGTCTTACCTATCCTCTTTCAGTCTAGCTGTTGGCCATTCAGCATTTTAAATCAATTAATTAATTTAATTTAATTAATTTTTTAATTTAATGAAATAAATTAATCAGAAATTGCCTTGGCAAAGATACATCTTCACAGTGTACAAAAATTTATTCCGCAACAGTATGCAATTCAGAAGTAATTTGTACTTCTACAATGATTCATAACTACATTGCTTATATAATCAAAACACACTTCTACATCTACAGGGGAGTGTGGTAGAATGTTTTCTGTATGTTGTAAATAAAGAACTGTTTGCGCCCATGCACACCACCATAGAAGTGGGTGGAGAATCAGAGGCAGCCAGGTAGAAGGAGAGTAGAGTTAGTCACTCTCCATCAGACCCCCAAGAGGAACAGACATGTAGAGGTACCCGCCAGACACGGGCTGGGAGCCATGTGGCAGTCAAATCAATAGAAATGGGTTGAATTAAGATGAAAGAGCTAGCTAGTAATGGGCATAAGATATGGGCCAAACAGTGTTAAAGTATATAAGCGTGTGATTCATTTCTTTTGGGGGACAAAAGCTGCGGGCGCACAGACCAGGTTCCAAACCGCCAGTGCCGCACACACGCCAGGTTGCAAACCTCCTGGACCCAAAACGGGCTGGGGAAAATTTTTTACAACAGGGGAGAGCCTTTCTACATTAGCTAACCACTCCTTAGTTGAAATTTTTAGAGAAACACTAGTATATTTATAAAAAACAACTGATACACATGGCAGTTGAAGTTGAAAGGTCCTATAATATGCAGCCTATCAACTGGAGGGTCAAAAGAGCTATATACATACTTTCTACCTAGGTTAAAACCCTGAGAGTCAAAGGAACAGATGGAGAAGTTCTATTCTGAGTCTTGGTCTTGAGGGCTAGAGAACACTTCTGTCCTGATTCAATAGCAGCCAGGCCAACAGAAAGTAATCATGTGTTTCTACTCCCTTCTGTTCTATTGGGACCTTAATAAGCTGGATAAGCTATGCTCCCACTTTGTGGGAGCAGAGAGGGTGGCTCAATCTGTCTAACTCCACTTACTGATTCAAATGTTCATAGTACTACAGACATCCTCACAGACACACTCGGAATGAAGTTTAACCAGGAATCTGGGTATGCTATGGGGCAGCAAGTTAACCAACAAATGCAAAACTACATTCTGATAATGCCTTATTATTATTAAACCCATCCTATCTCTGGATTTGTCCATTCAAAGTATTTCATATAAGTGGATTCATATCTCACATGATATTTTACGATTCTCTTCTTTTCTTACACTATTTATATTGTTTTTGTGAAGAATACTATTTTTTGTGTGTCTATAACATTATTGGTTTCTTCATTTTTCCATAAAAGAAAGTCAAGCTTTAAAAAAATATGAGTTTCTTTTTATTGCAGATGAAGTTTACATAGCTTTCAAAGGTAAAGAGTTGGAAATGTGGACACCTTTTTATTATCTATTTATTTATCAACAACTATTACTATATAAAAGACACATTTGTATTGAAGTTTCTTTAAAAAGATACAGCACTGAGGCTATCTTAAAGGGAGAAACTTGATAAACACCACTTAAAATTTAATGATAGTTGTAGTTAGTTTGTTCTTATGTAAGGTATAGTAAATAATGAAAATAACTGTTCTCTGTGAGGTCAAGCTTTTATAATCATAAATTTAAGATGTAAATATAAATTTGGGCTTTTATACTTTTGTAAATTGTAAATTGGTATACTCTACCAATATTTGGGTAGAGTAATATGTTTGAGTATTTGTTTTCAACTTTGGAAGAGTATACATGTATTCGAGATTTAAATGTTTGAAATATTAAACTACATTCTACAATTGATGCAACATAATCCCATTCACCTTGAACAATATTTCCAATTGTACTCTATGCACACTAATAGTTAATTTACATTTTATTTAAAAACCAAAGTTTTGCTACTCCATATATAATGTTACTCATTATACACTTTTTCATTTTATTTTTAATACAAATGTAGTTTATTTTAAATTTGACAATTCACTGATTTTAACTAACTTTTCTGCTTAGACTTTCCAGTATACTGCTAAACAGAAATTACAAATTGATTTTTATTTGTTGTTGTCCGAATATACGTAAGTGGATGTTTTCATTCTTTCATTATGAGTATCATCATAGCTTTTGTTTTATCATTATCACTTTGTATTGAATTAAAATGGTTTACTTCTTGTCTTTAGTTTACATAAAAGTTTTATTGAAGTATTTGGGTATAAAGAAAGTTTTATTTTATTTTACATAAATAGGAGAAGTAGAAAATGGGAATCATGAGTGTATGAAGGTACTTGATGGCTGGATTAGTCAGAAAAGCTAAAATTAAAGAATGGATGAATTTCCATTGGGGAGGCAGAGGAGGATTGGAAATTTTATTACATTTGAAGGACCAGAGTGATTACATTCCCACTGGCAAACATGAGCATAATTTAAGCATGAAGAGGTAACTTTTATCTAATTTTTCATAGCTATTCATATTTTATATAAAAATAATTGCATGTAGGTGTCCTGGCAACAGCCCCAGCTGGGGTCTCAGCTGACAGCCAGCAAACATTGCTAAGTAGGTAAGTGAAGAAGTGTTCTTGGTGATTTCTACCTGAGCCATCATCTGTTACTAGCTGCATAAGACAGATTAAGAACCACCTGGTTGAGCTCAGCAAATCCCCCATGTGAGATAAATAAAGACATGATTGTTGTTGCTTGGTTTTCCTGAAGTTGAAGGCATTCTGTTAGATAATAGGAGATATATTGGAAACCAAAACAAAACTCCAGTCTCAAGGGAAGGCTGCATCATTGAAGTGTGATATATCATACAAATGTGATGTCAGGCTTCCATATAGGACTTTTCAAATGCAAGTATTTTTTTTCACCAGATTCTTGTATAACTGGTAGAAGTCCAGACAACATAAACTATTAAAAGTCACAGTCTGCAAAGGATGAACATTACTGCTAACAAAATGACAGTTGCTCAACAAGGATGATGTGCCTCTGACTATGCTGCCTGCTTAAGGAACCTATTCTTCCCACCTAATTGCCTCATCCAGCCTTAAGAAAAGAGAAGTTGCCTCATCCCATTGCAGCTTGATATACCAAGGCTGGTTGATATCCATGGAAGACCTGTCCATATCTGAACAGAAATAGAGGAAGAGGAGCAATGGGGTAGTGAAGAGAAAGAACTGGGAGAAGAGGAGGGAAACTTTGATTGAGATGTAAAAACAAAAGAAGGGTGTGCATCATTACCACTTTAAGTGGTTCATACATCTCTTGAAAGAAGTCAGATGCAGGCTAAATATCAGGGGCCAGTGGGAGAGATGAAAAGTGGTAGAGGATTTATCAGATGACATTTTAAAGGGATCTGGACTGAAAAATGTGTTCTGGAAGAAAACAGACACTGAGCTCAGTGGTAGAGGATAATTTTGAAGGCTTCAGTTTTTGTAGGAGAATAAGAAATTATTTTTTCAGTCATCAACACTATATGCTATACTGTCTCAAACAATGAGCTATAAAGAAGATATAAATCATTATATGGGGTCTTTGAGAAGGAGTCAGTCATTCAACTTCAGTTAAGACATGTAACTAAAGATTATTAAATGAAGACAACTCCATTGGTTTCCTTACCAATATTTCTTTCTCTTCTCTTTACATATAATCTACAACAAAGAGAAAATGATATTTGTACAGACATTTACATACCAGGATAAAATTTAGTTCAAAGCTGAATGAAAAGGTCTATGGAAGTAAAGATCCTGATCACTGAATACACTATTTTATCTCATGAGCCAACCACACCATGGGAACTACACTGATTTTGAACAAACAGGTCTAAATGTTACCAAGTTATTTATGCAATTATGGTGGTGATATTGCTATTCTTCCTAAAGTCCCTCATTTATTGGAATTCAAATTTGTCATACCCTCGATGGAGTGTACTGCTCAAGCTCTTCAATGTCAGTCAAAATTGTTCACCAAGCCCAAGGACTGCTCTCAGAGAATAGCCTCAAATAAATAATCAGTTAGACTTAATGATGTTTAAAGAGCATATTGAACATCCCTCTCTTGTGATGAATTTAATGAGATTAGTGTAGAGTAAATAAAATATTGCTAACATGCACAGTATATACATTTGTTATTTATAATGCTGTTATTAATGATTGGCCGTCCTAAACACTGTACCAAACATTGATGTCACTAACTGATTGGTTGGTTTATTTCCCACACAAAGTAGTTCTTTGTTACTTCCTTTGACTCCTTTTAGAATTCAATTACTATAATGTGAAGAAACTTAAGATACATGTAGAGGTCACATGTGAATATTCTAGTAAGATACATGTAGAGGTCACATGTGAATATTCTAGTAAATATTCTAGCTAGGTCCCTAACATGCAGACTATGTCAACTTTTAATCTTTCAGAAGATATTAGACCCTTTGCTTGGGGCTCTTCTAACTTACATTATAGAAAGCACAGACTAGTGATGCTGCTTCTTGTCCAAATTCACAACTCATGGACATTCATTATGAGGGTATTTTTGGAGAAATTTTAATGTAAAAAAAAATAGACATTTAGTCAATTAACAAATCACATAACTAATGTTCCAATATTGAGACTAAGAAAGCTCTATTGCAGCTACTTGTTGAAATATTCACTTTCTCTGATAAGTTCCCTTAGGCAAAAGACCAAGTCTTATTCATCTTTTACCATCTCTGTTTTGAGCATTGATCCTGACACAAATAGCAAGCAATGATTATTTGCTCAATGAAAAGAAAAAGAACTTTACACAAAGAATAGAGACAGTCATTTTCTTAAGCACACTTTATTTTTGTGTGATTTCTTCTGAAGACACTCAGTGTGCACATAAGGAAGCAAACAAAATTGTTCACTTATTATATAAAATAAAGCTTGCAAAGATTGCATAAAGAGAACCATATGCTGGAGCTGATTTCAGAGATATTTTTGCAGAAAAGCTGTTGAGCTAAATGTACCTTTCTAGCAACTATTGAGACAAAAGAATATTTTTTTTTTTTGCCCAGCACTATTTTTAGCCATGGCAATCTCCTAAACTGATGCTTTCTGGTAACAACAACAACAAAAAACCCTTGAGCCCAGAATCCACCCTAGTGTTGAACTTTTATTTACAGTGCATTAGTACCTCTTCTTTATGATGATCTGTTTTCTAATCCTATGTACAGATACCAGAGAAGCAAACATCTGTAAGCCTTTAAAGATTTCCTCAGTTCCTTTTTACTGAGTCTCTGATTCCCTTGACAGGTTTCTTTTGGAATATGATTGTACCTGAGAAACAGTGCAATAATCTGGGACAACAGTCTTTTCTTCCAGTTTGGGTGTCTTTTGCCAAAAAAGGACAGGAGAATAAAGAACCCATGAGAGGACCCTTAGGCCATGACAAAAAGAGTAGATCTGGGAAACATAGAGCCTTCTGGAATAGAAATAAATTCTAAGAAGCACTTTAGATTCCAGAACTTCAGATTATCTGAGATCATCTTTCTCAAACATATTTTTTCAAACTGACAAATGGCAGATTTTTAAATATACATAAAGGTTGATGATGAAATGCCATTACTGATCCTACAAAAACAAAACAAAACAAAGCAAAAACCTCAAGGGCTGGAAACATAATTCAATAAAGTGCTTGTAATGTGCTCATGGAAGCCTGGGTTTGATTTCTAACATTACTAAATATGTTTTTGGAACTTTTCATTTAAAAACTAATTATATTACAAATTAAACATACTAGGCTAATTGCAGCACAATGAATCCAGGAACAAGCACATGTTGCATGCATTAAAGACAGTTTATAAATAAACATAGCATCATCACAATCATCATCATTGTTCTCATTATCTTCACTTCCCCAGTGCATATGTTGACCCTTTGGCTGTATTTATGATATCATATCAGTGATAATAAGAATATTTTGTGACAAATTAATGATGGATTAATTAGAACATTCTGGACTGCTGATACTGAAGGAATTAAAGTTTCACTGTATGAGTCTGGGAAGCAGCATCTCCACTGTCAATCTTTGCTCAGCCAGGAACACCAACGTTCTTACTGCAGTTGAAACAGACATGGTTTAATGGTTTGATTTGTCTAATGTGATGAGCAGATATCACAGAATCTGGGAAGATATTTTCTCACATGTGCATGCCCAAAGATGAACAACCTATAAGCCAAACAAATCTTTTTTCCTCCATGAAATTAAGCCAAAGTTCATTGGACAAGTGTTGGTTTGCAAGTAGGCATAAGCACATCTGAAATGGTGGCATTATAAGACTCAGCAAGGTAATTTGAATAGCAGTTCAATCCAGATGTCAACACTAGGAATCAATGTGATTTGATGCACAACTAAATATCCAAATATTCCTCTAAATAATAAAGCTTTTATGTGCATCCAGATCATAAATTATCCCCATAAAGGAGTGGCTGCAATACAGTGACCATTTAATATCACTTCTCAGAGAGATGGAGGTTTCCTGAGTCAAAGCAAAAACCCCAGAAAAGAAATGTTAACTACATTTTGTTTTAAATGCGCACAAATCAGTGCAGTGACAAAAGAGAACAGAAACAACAAAACAACAAACAAATGTCGATGATTTCTGGGCCAGACCATCTGAGCCTTAAAAAATTAAAGATAAAATGGTGAAATTTACATACATAGTGTTACTGTGAGTACTTACTACATTTGAGGCATAGAAACTCTACCAAAAGAGCAACTAATGCAAGATTTAGAATCAGGTCATACTTCAGAAAAAAATAATACCCTTGAGAGGTCAAGGGTAGAGCAAATTTATCATCAAAAGCTATTTCAGGGTGAGGTATTTGCTTCAGGATTTGGAAAAAAAAAGTATTTTGGCAACAATGAAAATACACAGCATTTGTATTTGGATATTAAAGTTAGTTTGTTAAGAGAAGCCATGCTGTGTTTTTAATTTGGCTCTTAATTAACTGAGTTTTTATCCTACAGATTTAGACTCTTTTAAATGAGATTTTTAAATATATTTTACCTAATCAGAAAAATTAATATTTTTCAAAAATTGCTTTTGCTGTTTGAAGACACATGATTTAGAAAGATTCAAATGTCAAAGACAGAATTTCGTAATTACTAAGTAAAATAGTAATTTTCATTAATATATCTTTAAACTATATCTTCTATATGTAGCCAAAATATAATGCACACAGTAAGTTAGACATATAAGTTTATATTTATAAACAAATATTATCTGACAATTCTTTCAATTAAGTATTCTATGGAAGAAAAACACAGCATATAATTGTAGTCTATTTAGCATTCATGGGCTTCTTAAGTCTTGGCAAGAAATTCAAAACACTTTTGTATTAGAGTAAAAATATATTCTAAAGAAACTAGTAGCAGTAGCTGAAATTGAAAAAGAATAATCTTCACATATGACAAATCATAATAGTAGGCATATTTATACCCTTTAACATGTGTTTTATTTGCTGAATATGTAAATGATATTCATTTAAATTTTTGTATTTGTGATAATTCTTGAATTGGAGTTTATAACAATCATAAATCCATCTTTATATACACAAGTAACATATACACTCAAAGTTTTAATTAATTTTTATTAATAAAAATAATAATATAGGACATTAAGACATCAAACTACATTGAATTGAATTTGATTTAGCTACTAAAATTCATCTGTAATAAGTGGTAATTTAATAGCTATAATATTAGATGAAAATTTAAATGATACACTAATTAAAGACTTTTCATATACCTAATTACTTTGGTTAAAAACGCAATACTTTTTAAATATACTTTTCATATAGCTAATTACTTTGGTTAAAAACACAATACTTTTTAAATACTTATGTAACAAACCATTACACATTTTATACGCTAATATTTCTCTATTTTCCTGATGATTCTTTGTGAATATCTGGATTGAACAGAATGAATTAATGTATGATTACTTTGGCTACATTACTTGACATCATCCATGGAGAATGGATAAGCAATCAGGATACATAAATCCACATCTTTTTGAGTGCTGTAGAAATCCATACTATCTGAATTAAGGATGTATGTCAGTGCCAGTTGGTAATCGTCATCAACATCTGTCACATAAGAGATTTTTTTTTGTATACAGTGAGGAAAACATTTATTCTATGGGGAAATTGTGTCTTGTTTGTTTTTCTCTTTTGATCAGTTCCTAGAATGAAATTGAATAAGGAGATTTTAGCTAAATTACTATACAAAATGTACTCTACTCTAAATGGAACACCAATAGCACCTCCTACCATACTGTAGAAAGGCAGTCCAAGGTAATGATGGGAACAGATACTGTAAAATTTTGTCTTCAGGATTTGGCTTGGATGGTGCACCTATAAATTCACAGAAACAATAGCTATCTGAACAATATTGATCTCTTCAACATTCTATTATGTCCTCACATTTTATAAGACCCTACCAATCCCAAAGAAGCCACAGACATTTTAAAGTTTTAATGACAAGTGGAGTTCATACTCCTCAATGATGTAGCCATGGATATTTTACACATACAGGCATATAATCCTCCATTCATACTTATGCAGACATTTCTACTCAAATTCAGAGTCACACACACACACACACACACAGGAAGAAAGACTTGGTTAGAAATAATTTGGTGACATATGAAAGGAAAAAAGAAACAAATAGTAGGAGGAGATTGTGATCAAGTAATATTATATTTGTAGGACATAACAAAAGAATAAGTAAAATTATGAAATTAGAAAGAAACATGGTGCTAGGGAAATTCCAAGGAATCCACAAAGATGACACCAGCTAAGACTCCAAGAAGTAGTAGAGAGGGTGCCTGAACTGGCCTTCCCCTGTAATCAGATTGATGACTACCCCAATTGTTATCACAAAACCTTCATCCAGTAACTGATGGAAACAGATACTGAAATCCATAGCTAAGCACTAGGCAAAGCTCCTGGAGTCCAGTCTAAGAGAGGAAAGAGAGATTATATGAGAAGATAATGATGGAGAAATCTACAGAGATAGCTGACCATGCTAGTTGGAGCTCACTGACTCTGGATTGACAGCTGGGGACCTGCATGGGACCAAACTAGACCCTCTGATTGTGAGTGACTTATGTGACTTAACAATGTGTGGGGCCCCTGGCAATGGGACTACGACTTATTTCTCGTGCAAGAACTGGCATTTTGAAGCTCATTCCCTATAGAGGGATAACTTGCTCAGCCTTGACGCAGTGGGGAGGGCCTTGTTCCTGCCTCAACATGATATCTCAGACTCTATTTAGTCCCCATAAGAGTCCTTACTCCCTCTGAGGAGTGGATGAGGGGAAGGATATGGGGGGTGATCGGGAGGAGGTGAGCGGAACTGTGGTTGGTATGTAAAAAAAACAACTTTGAAATAAATAAAAATATTTTTTTAAAAAGAAAACATTGAACTACTTAAATAATCCTCCCTCCACAAAGAAAGAAATATCCATTTCTTTGATAAAATGAATCTCTGAAAAAACTATATAGTACCCAGTTAATGGTGAAAATTTAAAAGCATTTTTCCTGCATTAAGAATACTACACAATGGAGTACTACTCAGCAGTAAGAAAAAAATTATATCCTAAAATTGGCAGGCAAATGGATGGATTTGGAGGATATCCTCCTGTGGGAGGTATCAAAAACCCAGAAAGATAAGCAGGGGATGTACTCACTAGTGGACTCAAAAAAAAAAAGAAAAAAAAAAAAAGCCAAGCCTGTCCAACCAAGCTGGAAACCATAACCACTGAACAGCTTGGGATCTGAAACAACTTAGACTCACATCTTGAATCCCACTCCCTCTAGAGGAACACCTGACTCAGTATTGATGTTGCAGGGAGGAAACTGGATCTGCCAGGAGTGGAGACTGCACTGAGCAATATTGGGACCTTGGGACCTCCTGCTCTTGCTGGGGAGGAGATGGGGAGATGTGGAGAAGAGAGAGTGACTGGAGGGGGTGGGAGGGTGAAGGGACCTTGAATAAGGATATACACAGAAAGAAAATGTGATTTTATTCATAATAAAAAATTTTCAAAAAATTAAAAAAAAGAAAAAGAAAAGTTCAAATCAAATGAAACTATACACAACATCGACAAGTCATAAGACTCAGTATTAATAGTGTTCCATGTTAACTATCCCCAAATATATTTACAGATTTGTATCTTTCTGCTTTTTAGATAATTATAAGATAAATCTAAAAGATATATTAGTATAAAAACCCCAAAAGTATCTAAGACAATGTTGAAAACATTTAAAAAACTGAAGGAATAGTTACATAATTTGAAGATGTTCTACTGATTTAGAATAACCAATATACTATATACTATATATATATATACAATATACTATAAGTACTATACTTATGAAGAAAATGGATCTAAATCAATTCAACGGACATAAATTTCAGATGCAGACCTATATCTACATAACCACTTATTTTAAACATAGCATCAAACATCATAAATATAAAAATAATTAAACATTTATATTAAAAATCAATTTTATTTCTGACTTGTGTGATTTAAAAAATTATTTCATGTGGTTTAAGGAACCGTAAGTAAAGCAAATAACATAAAGCTCCACAAAGCAAACATTAGAGAATGTCTTCACAATGTGAAAGTGGGCAAAAATAGGTCACTTAAAGCAATAACCATAAAATGACAAGTTGATAAATAAGACTTCATCAAAATTAAACACTTTCCATTTAAGGCATCATTAAGAAAATGAAAACAGAAGCCACATGCTGGGAGAAAAGAGTTGCAAGATATATGCTATCTGGGACAGAGACTGCCTACAACTCAAACTAAAAACACCAGATACCCTGTGAAAAATAGTGTTTTTGAGTGGTAATTCCATAAAAAATAATAAATAAAACCTCAGTATCATTGGAACTTGGGAAATACAATTTATACTAGGAGGTGATTTAATTACAAGAACGACAAGATTTTTTCTTTTAGGGAACGAACAAACAACTCAAAAGCTTGCCAAGATGTGGAGCAGCTAGAAATCTTGTGGAATGGTTGGTGTAAGCCCAATGACCAAACTATGCAAGAAAATATTGAGTATGTGCCTATAGTTCTATACATTTAAATTCCTAGGGCACAAAAATTTTAAATTATATAAAACTTAGAATAAATAAATGTGTAAGTTTTTAAGCATTATGCAAAAATGCTGAAAGTTGAACCCAGTAAGCCAAAACTTTAAATAATCTAAGTATCAATATATGTGCAAAAGTATTTTTAATGGATAGTAGACTCTTATAATAAAATGATACTCAGCTTTACCAGGAAGCAGATCATGAGATTTATTCACAGAATACTGTTGATCAATTTTATAATATAATACTGAATGAAAGAACCTTTTATTACACTATCCAGGCCATTAACATTGTTATCATCAAACTAAAGCACTGTTGTTTATTGGGTCTTTTGAATTTCTGCCGATGTAGGGACAATTATACATATTAATACAAATAAGATGTTTCTGATCATTTATTCAAATTAATTTAAATAAGATTGAATCTGAAATCTGCTTCACTCAAACTGACATCCATGTTTCATGTGCTTAATACCCACATGAAGTTTGAGGGTACTATACCATAAAACATATGGAGAAACTCATACCTACTATCAAAGACAGTTCTGTTACACAGAAACATCTTGAATAGAAAATAGTCTGTAGTGCAGAAGAATCAGAACCATCATTTTCTATATGTGAAGATGATGAGCATCAAGGACTTGGCCTGAGCTGATGGCAGTGATCAAAAAAATTTTGACTAGCACATTACACACATCATGAAGTTATTAAAACACATAAGACAAGTGCCTCAGATGTCTGTGTTTTATTGCCTGTAAATTTAATTGCAGTATATTTGCAAATATTATCAAAATAGTCAATGATATGAGTGTCTAGCTAATATATTTATGTCTATAGTTTGTATGATACAGGTCTACACTTATGGCTTCTATTCACTGTAGTATTTATTGCCCAAAAAAGCACATTCAGTTGATGGCTATATAGACTATATAAAATAGTTTCTGTGCTAAGGCAAGAGCAGTAAGATAGTGAGGGAGCATGTGTACACATAAAAATTTAACCTTAATATACCTTTGAAATCTTCCTAATAAAGTATAGAAAGGTACCCATTAGAAACAACAACAGAAAATATAGGCACCATGATATGAATTTAAGTTATACGGTAGTAATACACAAGAATAAAGACATACCTTATCATATTGTTTTAATAATCAATAATATAAGGGAAATACTGATTAATTTCCAAATTATCTATTACACAAATGAAATGAAATGAAATATTCATTTTACTGAAAGAATATCAGCTCATTTTAAAGGCAAATAGAAAATAAATTTAAAATTTAGCACAATATTTATTAATCACATAGTCCAAGTCTTCTCCAGAGAATCTTAAATAAACTAAGTCTCAATCGACATCACAAATCTGTAAGTGGAATATTAGTGTACTTCCTAATATTAAGCCCATACACCAGCTCAGGGAAATATGTGAGATAATAATTAATATAGTGTAATTTGAACCATTAAATGAGGACAACTTGTAGCCTTAACAGTAGATAAATGAATAAATAATTACTATTTGGTTACACAATAGGATACATTTGGATTAAAAGCACAAAACTGAAATTACAGGACTCAAGCCTGATAAGGCTCTGAAACACAATGCAAATTTGAAAATAAAAGCATATTTCATGAAGATCAACACAATATGGTGCTATTAGGGTACATTTTTGAAAGATACAAAACAATATTATAATCCAGTAGACAAAGCAGACTATCCATGTTCAATGTTAGAAATTCAATAGCTTGGTGAAAGGAAAGCATCAGCTAGTGGAATAACCATCCATCGATGTGGTAGAAAGTCTGTGGATAAGCACAAGTCTCTCTATATTCTTACACATTTCAGTGTCAAAAGCCCACCTCAAGGAGCCAGTGAAGTTGACTCCTTCCTGTGACACCCCTGATGTCTCCTTTTAACAGGAACACCAGTCCCACAAATTGAGTTAGTCTCTTAACTTTCATGACATTTTTAAGGTTCTCATCTCCAAGTATCATATTTGAGGCTAAAGGCTTATTGTAAGGATTTAGGAAAAGCACGTTAATTTATTGTTTGGTAAAAATGATGATGAATGTTGATATTTATGAAAATGACTCACATGTTGTCCTCAGAGAGTCTTCAATACACCCCTCAAGAGAAACTACAAATATTTTTACTTAGATTTATTTATTCAGCTGTATTTTGAAGGTTTTTTTGTAATGTGCTCTGGGGTCAGTGTATTTTTGAAAAATCAGATGATTATCAAGCAGCATTGGTTTAAAAACAAATCTGTGTTCCAAATTAGTGAAATGGCCTATGTATGCTAGTATTGATACTGTCTTTCCTAACAAATGTGCAGGTTATTTTTACTTTTTCAGGGAATTTTTGATGAACATGAAATATTCATAGAGGACAGATAATATTTAAATGACATTGTTAAATAATTAAAAATGTGAATATCTCTGCTGGGAATTACTACATTAAGGCTGAGAATACATTCTCATTATCTTCCCTCAATTTTCTGAGATTTTAAATAAAATGAACGTCTGAGTAATTTTTCTGTGCTATTATTAAGGGAGTAGAGGTTTACCTTTAGAGAAACTTCAACTGCATATAACATCTCCAGTATATCATTATTAAAATATTCTCAAATAAATTTAGTTACTTCAAAATGAAGTATAGCATGTAATTAACAAAACATTTCACCTGATATTAGAATTTATTTTATACTGAAGGTGAAAACAGAAAGCTTTAGTTTTATATCAAAGGTACAGTGTAAAGAGCTGAGTCTCAAACGTGATATTAACCAATTGTGTTTTGTGTCCAGATTTGCTTTAGTCTATTACATGGTAGGATTTTGGCTACAACTGCTCATGCATGACATGGCAAAACAAAAACATGTCAAGTATGTAAGATGAAGAACTTTAGCTAGAACTGGCTAAGTAACTTGACTAAAGTTACACAAATATGAAAGAAAAAACTGTTTGTCCAAATAAAGCCTAATATTAAAATATTACTCTCTCTGGGAATAATAGTATACCTTGTTTCTTAGTGTAGTAGCTATGGATCTTATCAAAACAAAGAAGGTTAAAGTGCTTTTCAAGTTATCCAGGGATTTTAAATTGGTTTATATTTATTGTTTACTCCAGACTACTGAAGGATTTAAAAAGCCATGTCTTGTCTATATACATCACTTTTCTAGAGCTGGGGAGACAGCTTTACAGTTAAGAATGATCATTGTCCTGCCAGAAGCTCATTTGGTTTCTAGTACTCATATCAGAAGGTCACAAACATGTGTACCTTCAGCTTCTGGGGAATTATCATTTTCTTTTGGCTTCCTTAGCACAGACACATAGAACACACACACACACACATACACATGCACACATGTATTTTAAAAAGATGTATTAGTTGTATATATCTTAAGTATAATTATTCATTTGGGGAGCTTTGTTTTGTTTTAGAAAGGGAAGCCTATTAGAAAGGAATTCTGGGAAACTGAATGTAAACACTGAAACATTAATATAATAAGTGAGAGGACTGCCATGTATTAAACATTTGATTTCTGAGAGTTGACGATGTAGCTTAGTCACAGAGCTCTTGCTTATCAAGATCAAGGTCTTCTTAGATTGAGTCCTCAGATCCTAATTAAGGGAAACAAAAAGGCTGATTTGTGCTCAGCATTGTGCTTAAGGTTAGATTTTTCTCACTCAAAGTCAAACGGTAGACATTACAATGCAATTGTTCTAATGTATAAAAAATACAAAGCATTTGTTGTGTGCCATAACATTCATAAATGCATCATATATATAACATGTCTTTCTAGTCATGAGATAATAAAAATACGTGCACTCTTAGGCTTAATTTCCAATCAATCACTTTTGTTTGCTGATGTGTTAGAACCCATGTGGTTTATTCTCTCCACTCAAAATCTCTGTCCTCACTTACCACAATCCCCTGACCAGCAGACCCAGCAGCTTGACCTTCATTACTCATCAATGTCTGTTATTAAAAATCCCACTTTGAATATTTGAGCCCCTGTTGATGCTAGCTTATTTGAGCTCTCCCTCCACAATCTGTTAAGATCTCATCTGATTTTGACATCATATAGTTCCAGAGTCTTTTTTAATTCCCATGACTTCAATTAGTATCTTTCCATGTAGCCAAAAAAAAAACAAATGCAAATGAAAAAGATATATTGATGATCTCATTTATCAATATTAGTTTAGCTTCTATTCCTCGATATGTACTTACTGCCCACACAAATAATTATAGCAGTAGAAACAGTGAGAAAAGATCCATGAACTCAGAGACTTTCTTTTCACTGGTGAAGGGGAAACAATCCTTTAACTGGCCAAATGGTGTTTCTAGTAAAATGCAAAATGTAAGAGAAGAACAAAGAGGGGGAAGGCAGTGTTAAGGTGCCAATGCTAAAATCTTCAGAATGTATTCTTTTTTCAAAATGTGCGTTCAATGCCATATTCAGAAAAAGAGCAAAACAGTTGAGCCTTTAAGTATTGTGTCAATATATAAATAAGAAGAAAATTTTGACAAAACTTAATCAAAATTAATGGGACTTTTTTCTTCAATGAAGTTTCTAGAAATTCATGTTCATTGCTGCCCTATTTACAAATGCATGGGAATGGAATCAGCCTTGAAATCCAAAAACAGATGGTCAGTCATGACAATAATATATATGCACAGTGGAATTTTATTGTTTTAAAGACAAAATATCACTCCTTATAGCCTCTTTTCATGCTCCATTTCTAGTTTCCTGGTCTGTACTCATTCTTACCTACTCACATGTAAAAACTAGGCTAGAATCTGCATGTAAAAAAGAATGTGTGATATTTATCCTCTGAGTCTAGGCTGTCTCAGTCAATATAATATTTTTTCCCAGTTCTACCCATTTACCTGTAAAACTCAACAATCTCAGCACCTATATGCTGGTGATATTTTGCAGTTTCCCATAAACTAGCTCTGATGTTTTGTTATGGTTTCCTAATGAATAGATATATAACATACCCAAGGTCATTTTACTGCTTGAAAAGCAGAGTAGTGAAACATGACATATTGAAAGGTTACCATGTCAATTGTTATGTACAAAGTGTCTGATGAAATTTACACTTACTCATTAGTGAACTCTCTTAATGCTTGGAATATAGGAAAACATTCTCAATTTAAGAAAGAACATTTGGAAGTAAACCAACAGCTATTACTTAAGAGTCAAGCACAGGAATGCTATCTTTCCACCATCAAGAGGAACTATGTGTCTTCTAGATCTTTCCAACATAATAATGTGGTATGAATAAAACAACCAGCCCAGACAAGAAATAAAAAGAATTTTATGGAAAAAATAAAGCCATATTTGTAGGTAACATGATTATCCTATTACAAATTCTGAATGCATTGACAAAAAAAAACTTTAAAATTTTAAGCCTTATAAGTCATGTACCAACATATTTGAGAAATATACAAGGTTTTCTTTGATCATATCTAGTTCATAACAAAGATCTCTCTGTAGCAAGTGCACTATGCATATTTACAACTGTGTATATCTTGTCTATCTAAAATTACAGCTAGATAAATCTCAACCCTGAAATGTATAGACTATGGGGCGTGACTCCTAAAATATATTATATAAGCTACTTACCTGAGTATAGTGTGGAAGTGTTCCATGTCTGAGATTACTCATCTCTGAGTGAAACAAGTGACTCACCTTGATTTTGCAATTCATAAGACTCTTATGTTAATCTGAGCAGCAGGTACTCTGACGAGAAAGTAAGAATTTTGAAAACGATATTGAATGCCTTAGGGATCTCAAAGTTTTATTTTTGCTTTGTGATTCATTCTATTCTTGAGATGATTTGTAGAGCTTTATGCTGATAAGACTTCTAATTTTTACAAATATGGTTTGATTCTTTGTGTACTGTGCTTTCTAGTTAGAAATTAAATTACTGCTAGAGTCTTAATTTTTTTGTATTCCCTGTGGCACTATGAACAAATTTGAACAAATGTTTCCAATTAACCAGTGTATATGAGAAATGTCACATATTTGTTTCATCTTTCAGTAACAGTATGAGACAAGTATCATCATCATTGTACTGAGGATTTTATTAAAGCTTAAAGATAATCAAATTTCCAAAGCTTATTTGTCAGAATCCAAATATGAACCCAAGTGTGTTATCTTACCTTCATGCTATTTGCCAACCCATAATAACTTTTTTGAGTCTAAGCAGATGATCCGGCAATAAATAAATGAAGTATATTTAGCTTTACCACCAGTCCAGGCAACAAATAGCTAAAATATGTAAGATAATCCAAATAGTGTTATAGTTAAGGTATGACTTGAGCATTTATGAACTATGGTTTGGAGAACATGTTGACTGATAAAGAAATTTAAGCAATAGATTATAGAGATGGCCATCAGGATACACAACTACCAAACTTTCTCTATTTCCACTACTTTACTATTCTTCCATCTTAGTTTTTGCCATTTGTTTCCTGTTCTTGTCACAAACATCAAGAGCAGCAACCATGACTCTTGTGCTTAGGTCATGAGCTTTAGCTGCCTTCACTATGGATAAACATTGTCAGCATATGTTAAAAATCATCAAACTGTTTCATCCATTTCTTCAAAGAAAATACTTCTCTCACACAATGAGAATATATTATAAATTCTAAGATAATTAAACCAGAAGAATTTAATTCCTTATATACTATAGCCTACTATCTTACATAAATTAGTCATAACTATAACAGTGGTACTATTACTTTTATTAGTTGATTTATATTTCATCTGAAACAAGATCCTAGAAAAACAACTGATTGACTCTCATAAACATAAATGTCATTGGAGGCTATTGGTAAGAGCATTAAAAATACAGTTATTCTAACATGTATTATGGCATATATAAGAGAAATTTGACCTGGCAGTTACTGTCGAGTTCTCACCAATATTGACTGTGGGAAGCAAAAATCTATTCTCATCATGGAAGAGTCATGTGAATTAAAAACAGAAAAGCATCATGCTGTAGAAACACTGGTTCAGTGTTGACTTTCCATACACCAATGCTTTCCAAGGCTTCCCATTGAGAAAATTAACTCTCCTCCCATTTACACAGTCTGGTGGGACGATTAATCAACATGTCAATTATAGGCCTCAAGGAAAAAATGTAAACATAATTCTAATCAAGACTATTCCAGACCTTCTTTCTTAGGTTCTGAATATTCAAAATAAACAGAATGTTTTAAAATAGGAAGAAATTGTTTGTTCCCAGAATCATCTAGTGTGTCAGAATGATATTGACTTAGTATCACTGAGGTTGTGAGTTTAATTATTTAATCGCTCCATCATTTTCTTCAACTCTGTATTACTGATTCAGTTTTCCCTTTTGGTAGATTTTTGTCTGCAATACCAAATACCTGATTAAATTAAATATTAGCATTTTGTTACAATACAGATTTCAGCAAGCCACTAAGACCCTATAAGCTCAGCTCTACACCAGACAATTTTGAGTAATGCAATATGTCCTATAAACTTGATGAAATCTATAGGCCCATATAGGACAGATATTAACTTTGTTTTTACAAATAATATTTTATATAGTATACCTAATACTATATACTAAATATTCTCATTTTGAAAATTAAACACTATGAACTTTCTACAAATTGTGCTGCATTCCACATAAATGTATTTGTCTGCATTTTTACCATCATAAATATAGATGTATGCAGGCACATATAAATGCCTCTACCTTTCTACCTATCTGTTATCTATGTGACTATTCAATTGATCTTTTTATTTTGTATTAACAAATGTATAGGAAAACACAAGAATCACTATAAATCAACAAATAGAGAAATAAAAGGTCCAAGGATAGTTAAGAAATTATAAAATGGACAAACAGGAGATATATATATATATAAAATTTATAACATTTAGGTGGTGTTCTCACTGCTATCATTTTAGTCTGACTGGAAGAAGGCAGAAATTTGAATTAAACCACATGACAGTTCCCACATTTACATGTTGTAATGAAAAGAGATCATTAAAACTTATTTTAGAAACTTAAAAATAGGATGAAATAATATTGCTTTAATTCCTGTAATGAGTTAGACATGATCAGTCCTTACTGTATATTTTTAGTATCAAATCAAAAACGTTATAAAAAACTCATGATGTAGGACTAGCACCAAGAAAAGACCTGTGTTCAGTTATTATGTCTATTGTTATGCTCATAAAAGTATGCTAATCATCTACTCTGTGTATCTCAGCTGTAAGGAGATTGGAGAAATATTTTAACCCTACATCTGTAGTCCAATTAAAACCTGATATTCATGAAGTGCCAAAACCTTTATCTGCCCCAGGATAGTCTTAGACATTCTTCTCTGCAGTCCCTGAGGTGACTGGTAAACTTATCAGTGGTGCTGAGAAAATTAGCATTTGTACCACCTCCCTTGGGTGCTTACAGTTTGCATTTTATGTTTGATAACAGTCACTCTATTATAGAATCCTCACAATAGTCTCATGAAGTTTACATAATTACAATTACTTTTGTAGGGAAACTGAACTCTCTGACCACAAGATAATTCCCCATTACAGACAAAAATACAAACTGCACATGAGATGATTCACAAAAGATGCTGATCTGTAAAATAAACAGATATGTACTCTCTAAACTTTAGAGTTTAGAATTTTGACCCTGAAGAAAAACCATTTTCTCATCTTTGCTCTCAAGGATCCCCTCATAATGACCTCTAAATCAAACTAGTGCTACCTTGGACAGACACCTTGGATCCCACTCCCCCTAGAGGAACACCTGACTCAGTCTTGATGTTGAGGGGAGAAAACTGGATTTGCCAGGAATGGAGGCTGAACTAAGCAATATTGGAACCTTGGGACCTTGGGATCGCCTGCCCATAGGGTGGGGGGGGGGTGGGGAGATGTGGAGAAGAGAGAATGACCTGATGTGGTGGGAGGGGGAAGGGATCTTGATTAAGGATATATAAGAATAGAAAATGTGACTTCTCTATTCATAATAAAAAAAAAAGAAAATATAAAAAAAGAATAAATGGGAAGAAGTAGGTTAGTAACTATAGCAAACTCCATTTAAAAACAGAGCATTATATGCAAGTCTAAAATTTCAAGTGACCAAGGATATAGTTCTGGGAGCTAAAGTGCTTCAGATGTAACTAGGTGAGCTGATGCAGAAGGAGGATATCTCACTGGTGCCCATTCATAGACAAAAACTACAGGCCACTCATGTCTACAGAGAGGGAGAATTAGCTTATCCTAGGGATTAGTCCCCTCATAAGTTACCCAAAACCAAATGGTCAGCTCTGAAATAATATATACATAAGTCACATGAAAGACTCCACAAGTTGTATTTATAAAGACATACATATCTATGCATATATGTGTAATAGTAACAACTAAAAGGCCATCAATTTGAGAGAGAGTGACAAGGTTACTAGGAGGGGAAAAAACAAAGGGAGGAGACAATTGGAGAGCTCAGAGAGAAGATAAGGAAGTTTTGTAGTTATACCTTAACTTTAAGTAGAAGACAAAATTATTCTAACCCTGACAAAATTCTCATCATTATGCAGTAATGAGAAATACAGCAATCAACAAGACACATATTAATTCCATGAGGAGTTCACACTGGATTATGCTGCTGATGATATTTCTATATGCATCATTAGAAATATTTCTACTAATCTGCCTTTACTTCTGCACATTAAATGTGAAATTATGAAGAGGTAAAATGAGGCTTATTATTAATTTGTCATGCTGATGTTTGATCAACCAAACCACATTGGTGTCATTGTGTCCTAGGGCCATTTACTTTTTATCACCTTTATAGTTATTTTAAATGAAACCAAAGCTATGTGATTATAAGCTACACCTTTCTTAGCAAATATGATTGTTCTCTGGATCACACAAATGTCAGATTGATAGGTAAAGAAGAATATGCATTTAAATTTAAATATGCCTACATAGAAATTTGCATATATCTGATGTTCACATCTTGATAGGTGGAATTCATGATAATCACACTCCTATGCAGCTAACTTGCAGATCAAGAGAAAAAGAAGTTACTGCTGTATAATAGGCCAGGAGAAACATTGGCTGAGTCAGCATGCCATTCAATATTGAATCCCAGAATAAGGGAAAGGAGGAGGAAGAGGAGGACAAAGAGAAAGAGGAGTTGAAATTACCAGAAAGGAAAAATTAGTTCCTATATTTATTGGTTTCAGTCATTATTCCCTCAAAGAAATGAACTTGTATCTTAGTCCATTTGTAAACTTTATATGAATGGAACAAAAGATGTGCTATTTGTTTGGCTCCTTTGGCTCTAATAACATTGGTGAGGTCTCGTTCATAATGTTTCATGAACTTGTATTTTACTTAATTTTACTTTATGCTTTGTGTTATTGCATGCCTGTGTAATTTATCTTTCTGTAGATGCACATATGGCTTGTGCCCAATTCTGGAATATCACAAATATCACTTTCTTTCAGTTAGGTTATTAGGTAACAAAAGTGCAGTGCATTACCAGGGATCAGAGAACACTTGGTCATTTATGATGTCAATAGCATGCAATTCAGTATCATGTTATTTGAGAAAAGCAAAACAGAGTAACTATGTGAGTTTTTTTTCTTGTCATTCTATTTTATTTTATTTTATTTAGAAAATATAGTCCTTTTCTTCAATGTATCCTCTTGCTGTCCCTCCCTTCCCATGTCCAATTCCTGCCTCTCTGCCTTCAGCCTCCCTCCTCTCCATCCTTCCATTCCCTCCCCCAAAAGGCCAAGAAGTCCCAAGGTGGATCAGCTCATCATCCAGTCTAGGCAGGTTCAATTTTCTCATCCTAATGTCATGACTGGGTTAGGTGTTTCTCTCGAGAGAACAGGCTCCGAAATGCCAGTTTACACTTAAAACACATTCTGATTCCTCTCCTCAAGGCTCCACTTACTGCCCTTGTCTGTGGACAGCTGCCTATCCTTGGAGGGCTTAGTTCCTTTTCTTGAAGGTTTCCCAGTGGCTGTTTTTTAATTCAGTGAGCTCCCCAGAGTTCCAGCCAGCCATCACTGTGAGAATTTTTCTCATAAGCCCTATCCCCTTGCTCATATAGACTCTCCTTCCCTGTTCTCAGCTGGACCAGGAGCTCAGTTCAGTGCTCAGCCATATATCTCTGTCTCTATCTCTATTTATTTTTGGATGTAAGTTCTGGGATGGCACCTGGGGTGGCTATTAATTTGATTCTGGGGAAAGTCCTGTCTAGGCAACACCTTCACTATTAGTTGGAAACCTAGGCAAGAACACCCTGTGAGTTCTTGTAGGTTACCCTAGCACCTGGTCTTTGTCCAACCCACCCCCCATTGGCATCCTTTGTTAAGATCTCCATTTCTTTTTTTCCCCCTTATTGTTGAGTATTTTTCTTCAATTGATTTTAAATTTGGCAAGATTGCCTTAGGAATGAGCTTTTGTTCATAAAAAATGTAAATAAAAATAAAATCAAATGTTGTTTTTCCAGACATTTTGTAGGTGGATACTGAAAATGCTAAAGGAACAGCATTTTAAATGTACCTGGATCCTATCGACAGTTAAGCATAAATGACATTTTTAGTGAACACCAAAAACTGGCCAATCACTTATAAAAATACAGAGAACAGAGTATCAAGCTAAATACATCTAAAACTCTGATAAAGAGTATGAATAAGAATAATTGAATCAGCATTCCAATCAGGATATTTAAAAATAAATACTTGTTAATTCTTGATATTTTTCCTTATCCATGGGGTAAAGTGCTAGATATTTCAGTAGGTAAATAGTGTGCAATAATTATATCAGGAGAAGTAGTCTATTCATTATTTTGGACATATATAATTTCTTTGAGTAAGGAGCACTCAAAATCTTCTCTTCTGATCATTTTGAAATATAAAATAGGACCCACAGCTGATTAAGAGGTGAGTGTCACGTCACCTCACCCCTTACATCAAGCAAAGACTATAGTATCCAAGGCCTAGGAACACAGTCCCAGGAACCCTACCCCTACCCAGCTCCACCCTAAACCAAAGCTATCAGGGAGACCTTCCTCAAGCCCATACCCCCACCAAAATCCAGCCCTTGGAACATCCCATGGCCAAAATCCATCTCCAACACCAAAGCACATCATCACATGGCAACTCAAGCAATCTCTGCAACAAATGGAAATTCACAGACCCCTGGCCCACAAATAACTAAGAGCTGACTAAGAGTGGGCCAAGAACCCAGTTTGGACTGAAAGAGGCTTTTTCAGACAGAGATGTACCCAGAACAAATTGCACCAAAATCAGCTATCTGAAATTCAAACAAATCCTGTAGTGAACCAAGGAAGCAATGGGCAGATGTTAGTGCAAGAATACATACAATAACATAAAAAACAACATGTCACCACCTGAATCCTATTGACAGTTAAGCATAAATGGCATTTTTAGTGAACACCAAAAACTGGCCAATCACTTATAAAAATACAGAGAACAGAGTATCAAGCTAAATATATCTAAAACTCTGATAAAGAGTATGAATAAGAGTAATTGAATCAGCATTCCAATCAGGATATTTAAAAATAAATACTTGTTAATTCTTGATATTTTTCCTTATCCATGGGGTAAAGAAGAAACTGATGGTTCTACAACATCAAGACTTGAGCATGGCAATGAAGAAGAAGCAAAAGAAAAAAAAGAAACCTTTAAAAATAACTTTATGAAGATAATAGAAGCCTTAGAAGAAGATATTTAAAAATGACTTTAAAGAAGTAGAAAAAATACAAACAAAAAATTGTAAGAGATTAACAAATCCCTGAAAGAAAATAAAGAAAACCAAGAAAAAAAAGGTGAAGAAAACATTCCAGAAATTAAAAATTGAAATAGAGGAAATAAAAAAGGCACAAATCAAGGCAAAGCTGGTGGAAGATTCAATACTGTAAATAGATAAGTCAGTCAAAGAAAACACTTAAACCAAAAAACTAATAACACAAAACATCCAAGAAATTTGGGACACCATAAAAAGACCAAACCTGAGAATAATTGAAATTGAAGAAGGAGAATAATGCCAGCTCAAAGGTACAAAATATATTCAACAAAACCATAAAAGGGGGAGTTGTGGAGGAAAAAGAATGACCTGATGTGGTGGGGGGGGAAGGGACCTTGAATAAGGATATGCAAGGATAGAAAGTGTGATTTCTTTGTTCATAATAATAATAATAACAATAATAATAATAAAGAAAAAGAAAAAAGTAAAAAGAGCATTCCCAAACACTTGAAAAAAAAATAGAAAACCTCCAAGCTAAAGAAGGAAACTCCTATAAAGATACAATAAATTTACAAAACACCTAATAGAATAACTCCTAGAAAAAGTCTGCTTGTCACATAATAATCAAGCCATTAAATGTACAGAGAAAAGAGAAAATACTAAGAGCTGCAAAGGAAAAAGGCCAAGTTACCCATAAAGGCAGGCCCATAAGAATAACATCCGACTATTCAATCAAAACAATGAAAGCAAGAAGGTCCTGGTCATATGAATCAAAATACAGAATCCAGCCTTCTGTTGCATGTAAGAAACACACCTCAACTTCAAAGACAAATACAGGCTTATAGTAAAGGGTTGGGGAAAGTCTTTCCCATCAAACGGTGTTAAGAAATAAGCTGGTGTAGCCATCCTACTATCAAAAAAAAAAGATTTCAAACTAAAATTATATCAACAGATACCCTGACATTACTTATTCATCTCAGGAAAAATCAACGAAGATGAAGTCTCAATCCTGAACATTTATGTCCCCAACATAAGAGCACCTACATATGTTAAAAAAAAAAAAAAAAACTACTAAAGCTTAAACCTCACATCAAACTCCACACATTAATAGTTGGAGACTTTAATACCTACTCTCGCCAATGGATAGATAGATCTAGCAGAGAAAAACTTAACAGAGAAATAAGGGATCTAACAGATGTAATGACCCAAGTACACTTACTTAATATATATACATATATGAAACTTTTCACCCAAATAAAAGGAATATACTTCTTTCTCAGGACCCCAAGGAACTTTTTCTAAAATTGACCACATACTCAGTCATAAAGAAAATTTGAATAGATACAAAAAAATAGAAATAACTCTTTGTGTCCTATCAGACCACCATGGTATGAAGTTAGAGTTCAACAACAACAACAAAAAAAAAATCAAAGAAAGCCTACAAATTCATGGAAACTGAACATTTCTCAATTGAATCATGTCTGGGTCAAGGAAAAAGTTAAGAAAAAAATCAAAGACTTCCTAGATTTCACAGAAAATAAATTCACAACGTACCTGAACTTATGGGACACAATGGAAGCAGTGCTAAGAGGAAAATTCATAGCACTAGATGCCTATGTGAAGAGCCTAGAGAAATCTCACACAGGAGATATAACTGCACAGCTGAAGGCTTTAGAACAATTAGAAGCAGACTCACCTAGAAGACATAGATATTAGAAATAATCAAATTTAGGCATGAAATCAATTCAATTGAAACAAAGAACAATACAAAGAATAAATGAATCAAAGAGTTGGCTCTTTGAGAAAGTCAACAAGATAGATAAACCCTTATCTAAACTTACCATAAGGCAGAGAGTATACAAATAAATCAAAAATGAAAAGAGGGACATACCAATACATATGCAGAAAATTCAGAAAATCATTAAGTTGTACTTTGAAAATCTATACTCCACTAAATGTAAACCCTAAATGAAAGGGACAGCTTTCTGGAAGGTATCACTAACTAACGTTAAATAAAGACCAGATAAATAATCTAAATTGACTTATAACCACCAAGGAAATTGAAGATATTATTAAAGTCTCCCAAGTAAAAAAAAAGCCCAAGTTCAGACGGTTTTAGTGCAAAATTCTACCAGACATTCAAAGAAGCACTAATACCAATACTCCTCAAACTGTTCCATACAATAAAAACTAATGGAATAATGCCAAATTCTACAGTCTACATTGCTGAAGCTATAATCACCATGATATCCAGCCTCTGAAAGATGAAACGAAGAAAGAAAACTACAGACCAATGTCCTTCATGAATATTGATGCAAAAATACTCAATAAAATAATGGCAAACTGAATTCAACAGCATATCAAAAAAATTATCCATAATGATCAAGTAGGCTTTATCCCAGAGATGCAAGGATGGTTGAACATACAAAAATCTGTCAATGTTATCCATCATATAAACAACCTGAAAGAAAACAAACAAACAAACAAACAAAAAACATGATCATCTCCTTAGATGCTGGGAAAAACAAAACAAAACAAAACAAAAAAAAACCTTTGGTAAAATTCAACACTCCTTCATGATAAAAGTCCTGAAGATATTAAGAATCAGGGAAAATACATAAATATAATAAAGGTGACATACAGCAAGTTGATAACCAACATCAAAGGAGAGAAACTCAAAGCAATCTCACTAAAATCAGGAATAAGGTAAGACTGTCTTCTTTCCCCTTATCTATTCAATATAGTTCTCTAAGATTTAGCTCAAGGACTAAGAAGAAAAAAAAATTAAAGGGATACAAATTGAAAAGGAAGATATCAAACTATCTCTATTTGCAGATGATATGATCACATACATAAGTGTCCCCTAAAATTCTACCAGGGAACTTCTACAGCAGAAAAACACCTTTAGAAATGTAGCAGGGTACAAAATTAATTTAAAAAATTAATAGCCCTCCTATACACTAAGGATAAAAGGACTGAAAAAGAAATATGAAAATATCATCCTTTACAATAGCTGCAAATAGCATTAAATACCTTGGCATAACTAACCAAAGAAATAGCAGACCTGTTTGACAAAAACTTTAAGTCATTAAAGTAGAAACTGAAGAGGATATCAGAAAATGGAAAGATCCCCCATGCTCCTGGATAAGTAAGATAAACATATTAAAAATGTCAGTTTTACTGAAAGCAATCTATGGATTCAATGACACCCCCATCAAACTCCCAAGACAATTTTTTTACAGACCTTGAAAGAATATTACTCTATTTCATATGGAATAACAGGAAAACTAACATTGCCAGAATAATCCTGTTTATTAAAAGAATTTCAGGAGGCATCACCATTCCTGACTTCAAGCTACACATACTATAGATCTACAATAATAAAAACAATCTGGTACTGGCATAAAAACAGACTTATGGATCAATAGAATAGAATCAAGACCTAGACCTTAACCCACACAACTATAACCACCTGATTTTTGACAAATAGGCCAAAAATATTCAATGGAAAATAGGTAGTATCTTCAAGAAATGATGCTGGCATAACTGGAAAATAGTATGTAGAAGAATGCAAATAGATTCGTATCTATCACCCTACACAAAATTCAAATCCAAGTGGATCAAAGACCTCAATATAAACCCAGCTATACTGAACTTGATAGAAAAGAAATTGGGAAATAACCTTCAATGCATTGTCACAGGTGACCACTTCCTAAATATAACACCAGTTGCATAGACACAAAGAACAACACTTAATAATTGAGACCTCCTGAAACTGAGAAGTTTCTGTAAGGCAGAAGAAACAGTCAATAAAGACAAGTGACACCCTACAGAAAGGGAAAAGACCTTCACCCACCCTCTGGAAGAGAACTGATCTCTAAAATGTATAGAGAACTCAAGAAACTAGAGGCCCAAAACCCAAATAATCCAATTTAAAAATGGGTTTCAGAGCTAAAAAGAGAATTCTCTCTTGGGAGCTTAAACAAGAATATACATGGATAAAAACATGACTTCATTTATAATAAAAAAAAGAAAGAAAAAAATAGTAACAGTAACTCTGAGGTGATATAGTAGATTGCATCCGAAGGGAAAATAGTCAATTGTAATTGATATTTAACACTATTTAAAATATAATTCTATCTACATTGAAGATGTAAACATTAATAGCAAGATAATATTTTTTCTTTTTTTGTTGCGCATAAAGTCATTTTTTTAATCTGTGAAAAAACAAACAGGGAATTCTCAACAAAATTACAAATGGCTGAAAGGCACTTAAAGAACTGCTCAACATCTTTAGCCATCAGAGAAATGCAAATCAAAACATCTTTCAGATTCTATCCTATGCCTGTCAGAATGGCTAAGATCAAAAACAAAGATGACAGCCTATGCTGGAGACGATGTGAAGCAATTGATAGGAGTGTAAACTTGTACAGCCACTCTGGAAAGCAGTATCTTGATTCCTCAGAAAACTGAGAATTAATCTCCCCTATGATCCAGCAATATGATCACTATTGGGCATATGCCCAAAGGATGCACATTCTTTCCCCCAAAGTCATTAGCTCAACAATGTTCATAGCAACATTATTTATAATAGCAAGAGCCTGAAAAGAACCTAGAGTTCCCTCAACTGAAGAATGAATTAACAAATTTTGGTACATTTACATAATGGAGTATTACTCAGTAGAAAAAAAATTGACATCCTAAAATTTGCAGGCAAATAGATGGATTTGGAGAGTATCCTGCAGAGTGAGGTAACACAGGACTAGAAAGATAGGCATGGCATATACTCATAAGTGGATTTTAATCAAAAAAACCAAAGAATGACTGGGCTACAAACCACAATCCATAAACAGATTTCGATCGGAAGAAACTTAAGATAGATATCCAGGGATCCCCTAGGAAAAGAAAACAGAGAAAATCTCTTGAGCAAACTAGAAACATAATGGGTAGCGACCAAGGAGAGGTAAGAACAGATCATGAGAGAAGGAGATGGTTGAGTGAGAGAAACAACAAAAAGAGAAAAAAAGAGATGGATACCTTGATAGAGGAAGCCACAGTGGGATCGAAAAGGGGCCCAGGTGCTAGGAAAACCCCCAAGGATATTTTTGGCTAAGTCTCCAGTATATAGTGGACAGAGTGCCTAAACAGGACTTCCTCTATAATCAAACAAATGACTACCCTTAGTCTCATTATAGAGCCTTCATTCAGCAAAGAATAGAGGCATAAGCAGACATCCATAGCTAAGCACCAAGCCAAGCTACTGGTCCAGCTAGAGAGAGAAAGAGAGGAGAGTGTATAGAAGCAAAAGGGATTATGAGCAGCCCCACAGAGATGGCTAACTGGATCTTTTGAGAGCTCACTGAATCAAAAACAGCCATTGGGGAATCTTCAGGAAAAGGAACTAAACCCTCAAAAGGTAGATGACTGTCAAATGTCTTGGACAGTATATGGAACCTCATGGAGTAGGATCAGACTATGTTCCTGTGCATGAACAGACATCTTGGAGCCCGTTTTCTACAGAGAAACACCTAACCCAGACCTAATATTGGGATGAGGGAATTGGATCTACCTCAGATGGATACTCCAGACTATACTAGCCCATCTTGGTACTCCTTGCCTTGTTTGGGGATTGGATTGGGGGATGAGGTGTGGGGAGGCTGAAGGAGGACTGAGAAGGATTGGGAGGAGGGAAAGGAAGTGGAGCAAGGGTATACATGGAAAAAAAACTTTTAAAGTAATATATAAACATAGATATAAAGGAAATATAAAATATATAATCAGTTATTTAAAACAATTGAAAAAAGAGAATTAACAAACTAAAATAAATTTGATCATATACACTATACATGATTTTCTCTCTCCTCAAAATTGGAGTCACAAAAACCAGATGTGATTATAAAACACACTTGGAAGGATATGTTTAGGAAGTGACAAGAACACTGACAATAGGTTAATGGCATGTGGGAAAAAAAGGCATCCCATTGTCACAGAGCGCAGAAAAGAAAGTTCATAGAATTACCCCAATTAAAGCTGAGGAAGCTGAGATCTAATTCTTATGCTCCACTTCTAAACTATAACCCCAGCTCCATTTTTACTGTTATGTCTACTGCTTTGTAATCTCTCTCTCTCTATGTCTGTCCCTCTGTATCTCTGTCTCTGTCTGTCTCTGTCTCTGTCTCTGTCTCTGTCTCTCTCTGTCTCTCTCTCTCTCTCCCTCTCCCTCTCCCTCTCCCTCTCCCTCTCTCTCTCTCTCTCTCTCTCTCTCTGGCAAGAAAGGTACAGGGAACCTCCTGACTCCTCCTCCTCCTGAGCACTTAGATTACAAGCACCAGCTGCTACAGTCAACTTTATATGTGAGCTCAGGGCATTTGAACTTAGATCTTCCTCACACTTGTGCAGAAAGCACTTCTGTCATCTACAGTCAATCCTTTTATTTTTAAATCAAGTCTCAAAGTTGCCCAGCCTTGCGTAGAACTTGTGACCCTCTTCCCCTAGTTTTCTGATTGTTGGAATCACAGACCTGTATGTTAGTCCCACCTTAAAATTTATCTTTTTATTTATTTATTTATTTATTTACAAATCCTGAGAGTTACTAATAAATACTCTCAAGATGAGTTAGTTTTCTTATCTTTATATCTTTATATGCATGCACCAGGACCTTCTCTCCATACAGTAGTGACTGTGACAATTGTACATTAGTGACTGAAAGCCAGTGAGGTCCCACCAAACCTTGACATTCTGGGGAAATGCCACTAGAAGCCTGACATTAAAAAAAAAAGTTTTTCATTCTTTTTCTGTATCTATCCTTCATTATTTCTAACAGAATGCCACTTAACACTTTGTGATTTATCCTAAGATAGTCAAGGAACGCTTCAACCTGAAAGAGATCTTTAAAATGAAATAATAAAAGTTTTTAAAACTGTAATACTGAAGTAGAGCTAGTACCAATATTTTTAATCATGCAAAAATAAGCCACAGTTTTCATTAACACTTTCTAGCCACAAACACAGTGGAGTTGTATAGTATGCATTATCTATGGCAGTGTAACTATATCCTCGCCAAAGAAAAGCATTTTTGTTTATAACAAGATCAGAGAGACTTTCAACATCAGCCCTTCAAACAAAGAGCTCTAACTAGTATAGTAATCACTGCCATTCTAAGGCTGCCTAGAGAAATGGAAGGCATTTTTGGCTAAAGGAAAATAAAATTAAGGCTTTGAGAATAAAACAAGGCTGAAAGGAATTATGTTGCCTTAGGAAGCAATTGTGCAGCTTGAGAATATCACAGACAGTATCTTCAGGAAACAGCTGTCAGAACCAGGATTTTCTAATGGCATCATAAAGAAGTTTGTAACTGGCCTGAAGATGCTTCAAGAATCAAGAGACCACATCCATGACAGTGTACTTTGAACAGCCTGAGGAACAGTCAATCCTAGAAGGGAAAATTAAAAAGAAAATCAAAATCATTGTCACTGTCATCAACTGCTACTCAAGGACGCCTGCCAGTGGGACTGCCATCACTGTGGGCTTCAGGGACACTGTAGAAACAGAAGTAATAGTCACCCACCTGCATGGAACAGCACAATTCCTCCAGCATTAAAACCTAGTACTCATACTTTTTAATTAGGTCAACTTAAAGCCTGGACTTCCCAGGCCATTCTTCGGTGAAGACCCTCTAAGCCCTAGAGCTCTGTGGTCCTCATTGTGTCTGGCATCAGGGTTTGTTAGCATTTCCTTTATTTTAACTTGTCTTGAACTATATTTGTTTCCCCCTTTTCACCCATTTATCTTGACTCATTTTGTTTATATTTTTTAAGACATTGCCAAAAAATGTATGCCAAATGTAAACCAGGATAATCTTGAACTCCCTATCCCCCACCTCAGCCCCCTATTTATTTATAAAGTTCAGGTATGTGTAACAATACTCAGTTTACCCAACTATTTTAAAACAATGCTCTAAGATAGGCTCCCTTTATTTTCTGCTTTTAGCTTTCTGAATTAATTTTTGATCCTTTGCCTTGATGTAAACATTTTCTCCCAAAGATTCACTTTCATGATGATCCTCCATAGACCACAGTTTTGAGTATGGAAATTTTTCAATTTGCAGTAAGCCTTGACAATTGTTGAGTATGCCAACCTCAACACACTCACACACATATTACTGAGGATAAGGCAGAGTAAGAAATCAAAGAAATTCTGAAATCTTAGAGTGTGGTGCAAATTTATTTCTTATTTATAAAATAATGTGATGAGAAGTTCCAGTGATCAGTGATTTTACTCAAGCTAGCTGCTTCTTTGTAGTTGCTCTTGTCTTTGACAATAAGAGCATCTTAGCATCCATCATCCAACATTTTTTTTCAAAACTTCTTGATAAGTACTTTCTTTTTTTTCTTTTTTTTTTTTAAAAAGCTTTATTTATTTATTTATTTGCCTTGGTGTTTTGCCTGGAACTGGAACTACAGACAGTTGTTAGCTGCCATGTGGGTGCTGGGAATCGAACCCTGGTCCTCTGGAAGAGCAGACGGTGCTCTTAACTGCTGAGCCATCTCTCCAGCCCCCGATAAGTACTTTCTTCTCTGGTATTTCTATTAATCACATTTTGACAAAACGCTTACCATAAATATAGCAAATTGTTCTCGCCTTCTACTTTAATCATAAAAGCTAGATAATGCCCAGGAAAGCCACATAAATTAATATTGCAATCTCTGATTTCTTTTTTTTTTTTAACCAGGGGAGAGCAGAACACAGTCACCCACTACCACAAATTATGCAGTCAAGTTTCTCACATTTGGGGAAATTGCATGGAACAACACATCCAGAGTCCAATAGATAAGCCTCCCCTTGGGAAATCTACCTTCATGATCATGATATCTCCTCTGCCAGGTAAGTACACAATTTCTGATTTCAATGTTAAAAAAAAAACTTTAAAATTTCAAGCAATAGGCATTCCCCCCCCCCCGTATTACTAATCTTTCTGTCACACAACTCTGATCCTGCATGTTATCATCTCCAACTCCTAAAGAATCTTCTTCTCCTCACAGTCTTACTCCCTTCGTTCTCCCAGGCATCTCTGCTCTCTCTGCTTGTAACCATGCATCATGTAGCTAACCTTCCCATTCTTCAAAGCACTAAAATATGCTGTTTCCTACTCTCTTCTGATTTCATTGGGGCTTTTGTCCTCCCCTAGTACTTTCAACTTTCATTCAATATAGTACTTTTCTCAACATCATTTAAATCTCCTTAGTCTGTATATTCTAAAATATAGTAAATATTTGAAGCTCATTTTTACTCAGAGCTTTAATCTCTTTGCTTACACTGATCATTATCAATTCTCCTCTAAGGATGCAACAAGCATGTCTCCAGATATTTTCTTTAGACCTTAATTTAATGCATCAAGCAGAATTGCTGGCCATTACACAATCTAAAATATTTTTCTACATTCCCTGTTTCCAGTGAATTACATTTCTTTTAATCTTTTGCTACTTGTCTGATGGCTGTCAGTCCTGCCTGACAACTTCCTTTTTCATCACCATTCAGAAATCCTGAGTGCTCTATCCTTAATCCATCTGGAATGTATTCACTTCTAATCCTCACTGCAGCAGCAGCCTGGTCCCAACAGTCTCCCTTTTCTTCTATATCCTAGTGTTTCATCCTTCTCACCTAGCATTTAGTCCATTCTCTTCTCCACATCCCAACTGATGTTCTCATTTTGTATGCATGCAATGGTGATGTATCACTTTTGCTTATAATCCTTCATTTTCACTTCATTTCTTCTTATGATACAATTAAAATAATTAATATGGCTCAGCAAGTGTTGGTCCCTAACTGCTGCTTCTGTCTCATCTAGCACTGTGACACTTCCTGCTACCCCAACTCTTCTAAGCCCTACTTACACTGATCCTCTATTTAATCTTCAAACACAAAAACACACTGTCACCACAGGGTTCTCTGTTCCCTGCCCTATTTTGTAAATCCACCTCTTATGGACATTTTTGCACCTATTTAATTCCTTTCCCTTAGTTCTCAAATCAAACACTGTTTATTCAGGAAAGCCTGGATATGCCAGAGTAGGTCAATCACAACTTTTCACATAAATATCATACATTACGTTTTTTTATCTTCCAAATGTATTTTAGTTACCATCGCTGCGTGGGAGTCAAATTTATTTATGTTGTTATTTCACTGATGTCTGTCTTGCCCTCTTCCTAAAACAACTAAGCTAAATTTCCTGATAGGTACAAGTAATGCTTAGCGTAACATGGGAATGTAGATTATATTCAGAATATTAATACATAGCTGACATACTACATAGATTAAGCAAACTATGTAGATAATGTGTCTACAAAATAATGATGTGTCTACAAAAATCTAAAGAGAAATTAGTAGCACACTGTGGAATTTCCAAGTTGAGTAGTCTTTATTTGTGCTGGGACAAAAATTTCCCAGTGTGCATTTTACAAAAATGGCATAGAATCAAAGCGTGAAAATATAGGTTGTTTGTCAGTCAGTCTGAATGTATGTATGTATGACTTAATCTGGTTCTTCGTATCTCTGTGTTTCTGTTTCTCTTTGTGTATATGTCTACCTCTTCTTCCAACACTCCTTCTCCTTGGCTTTTTATTTATCTCTTCATTAATTAAAAAAATAGCAGAACAATAAGTTTACTGAACTTTAAGTTCATGTTTTCCATTCTGGCTTTGTCAGTTGACATTTTACAGAGTCCTTAATGTCTCTAAATATAATTTCCATCCTTTTATTTATTTTTTTTCTTCTTTTAATTTTATTATGAATAAAGAAGTCACATTTTCTATCCTTGTATATACTTATTCAAAGTCCATTCCCCCTCCCACCACATCAGGTCATTCTCTCTTCTCCACATTTCCCCATTTCCCCCCCCCCACACTCCAGCATGGGCAGGAGGTCCCGATGTCCCAAGGTCCCAATATTGCTCAGTTCAGCCTCCACTCTTGGCAAATTCAGTTTTCTCCCCTCAACATTGAGACTGAGCAGGTGTTCCTCTAGGGGAAGTCAGTCCAAGAGTTTCAGATCCCAAGCTGTTCAGTGGTTGTGATTTGCAGCTTGGGCATGCTTTTTCTTTTTTTCTTTTTCTTTTATTTTTTAAGAGTCCACTAATGAGTGAATACATCCTCTGCTTATCTTTCTGGGTTTGTGATACCTCGTTCAGGAGGATATTCTCCAAATCCATTCATTCGCCTGCAAATTTTAGGATATCATTTTTTTCTTACTGCTGAGTAGTACTCCATTGTGTAGCTGTACCACAGTTTGTTAATCCATTCTTCAGTTGAGGGGCATGTAGGTTGTTTCCAGGTTCTTGCTATTATGAATAATGCTGCTACTAACATAGTTGAGCTAATGCCTTTGGAGTGTGATTGTGCATCTTTAGGGTATACACCCCGGAGAGGTATTGCTGGGTCCTTTTAAAATGAAATGTAAATTTACAAAATCCATTAATAGCTGAACTTTTAGAAAACAACTTTACGAGGCACATTCACACTCCAAAGGTATTAGCTCAGCTATGTTCATAGGAGCATTACTTGTAATAGCAAGAACCTGGAAACAACCTAGATGTCCCTCAACTGAAGAATGGATTAACAAACTGAGGTACATCTACACAATGGAATACTACTCAGCAGTAAGAAAAAATGATATCCTAAAATTCACAGGGAAATGGATGGATTTGGAGAATATCCTCCTGAGCGAAGTATCACAAACTCAGAGAGATAAGCAGGGGATGTACTTACTCACTAGTGGTCTCTAAACAAACAAACAAGAAAAAAAGCCAAACATGCCCAAGCAGCAAACCACAACCACTGAACAGCTTGGGATCAGAAACACCCTGGACTGACCCTTCAAACCCCAGTCCAACTATAGGAACACCTGACTCACTCTTGAGGGAGGGGGGACAAAACTGGATTTGGCCGGGAGTGAAGACTGATCCAAGCATTATTGGGTCAGTGGGACCATAGGACTGTCTGCTCCCTGCCAAGGGAGGGGATGGGGAGTTGCAGAGAAGAAATATGACCAGATGTGGTGGGAGGGGGAAGAGACCTTGAATAAGAATATACAGAGATGGAAAAAAAAAATTCAGAGGGAAAGCTGAACACAAAGAAAATATATGTGTAGCAATCTTATTTGCATTTCCACCCTTGATAAGCCATGCTTATGATTCTTATCCTCTGTATAGTTATTGTTAACTCTTCCGCATTTTAAATTCTTTTTACTGTTTTTTTTTGATAAATACAAAATAAAGAAGGAAAAAAAAAGAAAACAACTTTACTTAACACTCTTGTTAGTTTTCAGTAAGAATTTTGATGGACACTTCAAAACTCATCTGTCAACAACATGAGTCAAGTATCTCAGTATGAAATATAAAATCTAAAACAATGAGATAAACCCCACACATACCTACACACAAATGAAATAATAATAATAAAAAAGAATCAAAACTTTAGCCCACTTGGGCTTATTGCTTCATTCGTGCTGACAGATACTTTATCAGGCTTTTGTGCTCTGGTAAATTACTATACTTATAATTTTCCTATTTGATTTATTATTATTTTCTGCAATATTTGGCATGTATGTGGGTTGCATGAAAACACAACTTGTGCTGTTTTGTTTTCACTTTGATGAATCTGGATATTCTCCCAGAACACTGAAGCACAAAAGGTTAAGAGAAGTAGTATAATGAAATATAGATGCAAGATAGAAACTACTCACAGAGCTCAGGGCAAGTTTGTAATCTAAAAATAACTGCATCTATTACACGGAGAGCTTTCTTAACACAGTATCTGCTAATAGAGCTACATCATTAAAAAGAAATACTTTTGCTATGTCATAAACCTTGGCATAATAAAACAGCACTTACTTAAACTAATAAAGGTACATTAGAGTGTGTGAAAATGTGGAGCTTTGCTACAGAGAGCAACTGCTGTTTAATGATCAAGAAAAGAATAGAGCAGAGAGCACAAATCTCCCCAGAGCAGAAACCCATGTTTGAGTTCAGCTTGCCCTGAGGCAAGAATAATCCCCTTTGTCAAGGAGGCAATCCATCAGTTGCAGTACAGTAGATGAGTCTAAACCCCCAGGAAGAGGAGCTGAGATGATCAGGAAGGAGCTACAAATGAGTACTTTATGGAAAAGAAAATACTTTTAAGAGTAAAATCCTGTTTATGATTACATAAATAAATATAGATGGAATTAAGGGCAACCTATAATTCCTTTTTTTTTCTTTATTTAAAAGTTTGGGTTTTTTTTTAATTTTACATACCAACCACAGTTCACCTTTTCTCCCTTCCTCCTACTAGCCCCCAGCTTCTCCCCACCCTGCCCCTCATCCACTTCTCAGAGAGGTTAAGGACTCTCACAGGGAGTCAATATAGTCTACATATCAAGTTGAAGCAGGACTAAACCCATCTACCATATGAGGGCTGAGCAAGGTATCCCTCTATAGGGAATGGGCTCCAAAAAGCCAGTTCATGAACGAGAGATAAATCTTTTTACCACTGCCACAGGCTCCACAATCTGCCCCAGCCGCACACTGTCTTCCACATTCGGGGTGCCAAATTCAGTCCCATGCAGGTTTCCAACTGTCAGTCCAGAGCCCATGAGCTTCCAGCAGCTCAACTATCTCTGTGGGTTTCTCCATCATGATCTTGACCCCTTTGCTTATATAATCTCTCCTCACTCTCTTTGACTGGACTGGGAGTTGGGGCCAGAATTCTGTGCCTTCTTAAAGTTTCCGTCACTTAACTTTCCTTTTTCTAATTTATTCATTGTATTTAATTCTTACAAGTGGATGGCACAGTAGCAAATTCAATGGAATTTTTGGAGACCAAATGCAGATGGATACTGGATCCAAATAGTATTGTTATAAGGAAAGCTGAAGATCCAAGACATTTATGATGAAGGTTTCCCCTCTTTCAATGACATAAGAATGCTTTTGCTTAAAGTCTACTAATGAGTGAGTACATCCCCTGCTTATCCTTCTGGGTTTGTGAGTCCTCGTTCAGGAGGATATTCTCCAAATCCATCGATTTGCCTGCAAATTTTAGTACACCATCTTTTCTTACCGCTGTGTAGTACTCCATTGTGTAGATGTACCACAGTTTGTTAATCCATTCCACAGTCGAGGGGCATCTAGGTTGTATCCAGGTTCTTGCTATCATGAATAATGCTGCTATGAACATAGTTGAGCTAATGTTTTTGGAGTGCAATTGTGCATCTTTAGGGTATATGCCCACTCGTGGTCGTTCTGGATCCTTGGGGAGAGTGATTCCCAGTTCTCTAAATAACTGCCATACTGCATTCCAGAGTGGCAGGACAAGTTCACACTCCCACCAACAATGGCGGTGTGTTCCCCTCACTTTGCATCCTCTCCAGCATAGGCTGTCATCTATGCTATTGATTTTAGCCATTCAGACAGATGTAAATTGGTGTCTCATTTTTTAAGTCTTAATATCTCTGAGTGGTGGGCTAGTTATTATCAGTGGCATATAGGGGAAAAAAAGATTCATCAACTCAACTCTGGATACCCTTTAAAAACAAAAATTTGTCAGAAATTAAAAGTTAGGATATTAGTACTAAAGAGAAGTTGGTGCATTGGCAGAATTTCGATGTCAGTTGAAGTTCTATTAGAAACATGTAATAGCCTCCCTTTTACAAACCTTATGTGTGATAAAATGATGCTGAACTTTTGGTAGCCATCCACTCTTCCTCTAATTGCCCCAGAGTCGTAACAAGAACCAGGTCTCAGATAACCCAAACAGAGAATTAAAGTCTTGGTTTGGTAATCATTTTTTACCCAGAGAATACAGATTTGCAGTACCTGGCACCCACAGCTAGCAAGGCATTTATGTGATAAGGCCTTAAAGCTATGTGTCCATGAGGTGTGGAATAAAAGGCAGAATGGAGCAGTTTAGAGACATGAGGATTGTGTGTGACAATGCTACCTTATCCTGCCAATAACTCTTGGAGCAGTTCGAAATATTAAAAATCGATGTCTCTCATCTCTTCAATACGGCAGTGATGTACAGTGAACAGATGTAAATGGCAGACATGACTTAGTTTTAAATGCCAAAAAGAATCAGATAATGAGTATTGTATTTAATTTATTGTGCAGATTGGTCAATCTGTGTGTTGTTATAGATTAAAAAGAGAAATAGTTTCTGATGTTTGAAAAAAAACAGTGATTATATTTAACAATAATTCATTATGTGTCTACATCTCAAAACATTTAGAAAAAAAGGACTTTAAGTGTATACCCAATAAATAAGTGGCAAAACATTTGTTCATAGATATTTTAATTGCCCTAAATTGATCACTACCTAATAGACACACAAGACAGAGCATCAGAGAATGCTTTATATATATGCATACAATCTTTGATATGTATTTATCACATGAAAACAAAACCAGAAATAGTTGGGAGGAAAGAGGAGTAATGGGAGGAGAAAGTAGGGTGAGAGGATGCTGGGGAAAATATGGGCAGTGTATAGTGACATATACAAGTGGAACTGTCATATTTGAATCATCATTTTGTTATGCTTAATAAAAACTTTAAAATAATTAATAAAATTATTAGAAATGATAGATACTTTATGTCCAACAAAAGAACTTTTAGCTTGTCATGTTTCTCAGGTAGGTCCAGTAATAATTTATAAAAATACTAATAATACACTAGTAAGGGAGCCAGATAAGAGCTTCACTGAAAAGCGAGATGGCATCTCCCCTCCGTGAATGAATAGAAGATGCTATGAATGTGCATTTACTAGTGTCCATGGCAATGATAGGTCACCAGAGGAGCAGAGCCAAGATGATGATACTAAATTTTCTGAGACAAATGGATGTAATTATACTGTGATAGGCAGTAAGTTTAGCATGGAAATAAGGGACTCTTCAGACTCAAAAAGTTATTCCTATTGCTAATAATCTATGAGTTTCTTCCAGATGAACATGTATAGCAGCAAATCCATGAAGAAGATAGAAACTTCTGAATTTCTATTAAAAAATAGTAAATAAAAATTTGATATCTATCACAATGGAGAAAAATGATATTACACTCAGCTTTCAGATTCATGCTATTTGGAAGCTTAAAGCCTGGCTGTTAGGAGTGATGACTTTTCCAGCCAGAGGAAAGTACTTTCTTGTACCTCAGACAAGTATTCCTATTGATTTCAATACAAATGTCTTTAGATTGACAGTAATAGCTTTACCTCATTAGGTTTGTCAGAGACAGAGATTGTCTGGCAAGTGACAAACAGGAGATCTGTGTTAACAGCTCAGTTCTCTCTTTCAGAGTGAAGATGTGTAGATCCCAGATGAGACCACCTCAGGTCTATGTCACAGTGCATCCAAGAGACCCATACATCTTCTATTTTTGTACCTCACGACTGGCTACACAAATGAGTTGGCAGAATGAAGTGGAAGCCTCTGAAACTGCTCTGCTACTCAATTGAGAAAACTTGAAGCAATGTGCAGCTGAATGGACAGGCAAGAGTTAAGACAGCCATAAAGCATTCAAATAAGAGTTAGAAATTCCCACAATATCATCATCTGTCCATTCACCAGGGTGTCCTTGACAAGAATTAAATGAATCTGGTAAATGAGGGCAACAAGCATGCGAAATGACTAAATGACTTCACCAGTCATATCTATTCTGCTTGATGTGGTATTTTAACAGAATGTATGAGAGACAACACTGAATATGAGGACATGGAAGTGACAAATGAATTAACATTTTACTTCAGTGTTCTGTGAATTTTTACTTTAGAGTCAACTAAAGGTCTATCTACCACAGGTATGATACTAATGACAGACCAGAGAAATATTGTCACTCAAATACAACTTGGTTCTACAATGAGTTTAACTATATTCAATTATAGGAGTGCAGATAAGGTATTACTTACAGGAACTTGGGTAATTTATTGAAGGCTATACTGCTTAAGGAAACTTCATTCTATGCCTCAATAACTATTGTTAATTGTCTGTAAATCCTTAAGGATGAGTATGGCCTCTTGACACTCTTTCAATGATAGGAAGCAACCAGGTCCAGTGTTAGCGAATCATTTCCAGGTGAGCATAGCTGCTGATAGTTCAATAGAGCAAATGACTTTACATGTCCAGAGGACTGCATTCCATAGTCCAAAAAAAGAGAGGATGATAAACAAAAATCATGCAATTGGAAAATTCTAAAATTTTACATGTATCTGTTTGTGCATTAGCAGTGTTAATTATCCAGCTGTGTCTTATAGCAGATTAAAAAAAAAAAACCCAAAATTTTGTGGTAGATTTTGTATTATAATAAAGAAAGTACTGTTAAAAAGTAGGGCAAATCTAGGAATGGTGGATTATGGCATTATTCCCAGCACTAAGGAGGCAAAGTTAGGCAGATCAATATGAACATGAAACTAGCTTGATCCACATAGGGAGTTCTCAGCCATTCAGGGCTACACAGTGAGCCTTTTTATTGGGGGGGGGGGCAGAATGAAGAAAAGTCTGGCCAAATTTAGTTACAAGATCAGCCTATATACTTTCTATTTCTTTGCAGTGCAACCAAAAAATAGAGTTGCAATGACTTGGTTTCTCACAATAGACAAATATTTCCATAGAAGTAGAATTATGCAATCGAGCAGAACAGGAATTATCAAACAATGACCTGTGGGACAAACAATCCAGTTATTCATTTTATAAATTAAGCTTTATTAAATACTTTACAACTTGTGAAGAGAGGATTATCTGTCTATATGTGTGTATACACATGTACATATATATATATATATATATATATATGTGCGTGTGTGTGCTATAGGACCATACATAAATTTGGATAAATAAAAATGTTCTCTTGCTAATATTTTAAAATTTTTTAGTGTGATTTTCTGTTCCTCCCTCTCTCTCCTTTTGTATTACTTTTGCTCCCCAGTTAATCACCCACTATTTACTCATTTACATCACCTGTAATCTGCTAGTCCTCTTCCTAATCCTCCCCCTCCTCACAGTTTTATTTTACTCTTCTGGTTTCTGTGGTTGTTTTCTGAAGTGTACTACTAGAACCCACAGATGAGAAGAAATATGTTCTGTTTGTCTTTTGGGGTCTGGATTACCTGATGTTCCTTATTTTTCATTATCCACCTACTGGTTGAAGACAATTGTTTCCATTTCCTAGGTACTGTAAATAGAGCAGCAGTGAACATGGCTAAGTGTGAAATAAGATTTTGAGTCTTTTGGGCGCATGCCACGGAATGGTATATGGTCACATGGTGGATTCATTTTTAGTTTTTTGAAAGTTTTCTGCACTGATTTCCTTAGTGGTTGTACCAGTTTGTTATTTTAGCAACAGTGGATGATGATTCCTTTTCCCAACAACACTTTTATCATCTGTTGGTCATTGTTTCCTTGATCTTCATGATACTGACTGGGTCAGATAAAATCTCAGATTTGCTTTGATTTAGATTTTCCTAATTAGTAAAAATGATAAGCATATATTTAATAATTCTTGGCAAATTTTATTTTTTCTTTTGAGAACTCTTTTTTTTTATACCCAGAGCCCAACCTTTTAATGGGGTTGTATGTTTTCTTGACATTTTGATTTTCTTCATATATTCTAGATATTAACTCTCTCTCAAGTATATAAATGGAAAACATTTATATCTGTGGGTTTCTTCTTTATGTGATTTATTTATTCTTTCTCACATGTGTAATTTTTGTTTTGTTTCTTTACCAAAGTTCTAGGCATGAGAACTTCATCTTTAATTATTTCATCAGGGAATCTAAGAGACCTTAAAAATATTACAGGCTATTGTTGTTGCCTTTGTTGTTATCTCCAAAAGCTTGAAGGTAATTTCATATTGCTGAAGATACCACACACTTTAGACACAAGATTGGGAGGATTCAAGTAGAATTTGGCCTGAAAGTCTCCCTGGGAACTAGATTTCATGGAGAGTTGCCATGCAAGCTACCCAAGATAGGAAGCAACTAATAGTGCTACTCACCGGTGTGCCTCTAAACTACAGCAATAACCGGAGCTGCAAGATATTTCCAAAGGTGTAATATTGGCTTTCATATCTTGGTGGTAACCAATAGTTACTAATTTAGATTTAAAATTCACTCAACAAGAGGGAAATTAATCCAGGTATTAGAAACCTACCCAACTTCCTAGGACATGTAAAATTATGGATCTTAAAAAACTTTCTAGTGTCAATTTGCTAAACCATCACAATTCCCAACTGTAATCTAAATATTTATCCTTATACCAACAGATAACATGAAAGAAGCTTCTCTTGGAATTAGCTGTACAACATTACAGAAAGCCACAGTTGTTTGAAATACAGAGATTGAATGATTACAGATTATCCAGGCCCAGTAGATACATCTACAAACACAGTATTTGTGCCTAAGGTTCAGTGAATACTGGGGAAGAGAGCCTTGAAAGAGTTTTATAACAGCCAGAGGTCCAATTAGTTGGCTGTGAGTTCTTGTCTTGTAGAAAATGTCAAGAAAGCTATATTAATGATTCCTCAATGATATGGTTGCCCAAACGTGTCCTGAACAATAGCAATACCAAAAGAATTCCTATTGTAAGTCCAATAAGCCCTAGACAAAGAACTATAGGCAAGTAAAGACTTGTATCTGAAAGGAAGACAAAAAATCTTTCCCAGAAATGAGTTGCCCTAACTTGATATCTAACTTAAAGTGGCTAGCCACTTAGAATATACAAGTAACACTAGGCAGACACAATAGTTTATGTAATTTTAGTTATGCATTTAAAAAGATATAACAATTTGTTAAAAAGTCATGAATTGAAGAGGGAGTGAAGAAAGAAACATGGGAATAGTTGGAGGGAGGAAAGAGGATAAATTCTGTAACTAAATTTTAATTTAAACATTTTAAAATTGTATTTATTTAAAAAATAAAGTTTTATTAGATGATAAACACATTCACTTATTTCTATGTTTTGTGTAGGTTATTCCAAACTATAAAGAGGGAATCAAATTGTCTAAAAAAAATCTAAATCTAGCTTGATCTATTACACAAGAAAAATTGAAATAAATTATTTGCATACATAGATATGTGTGAAGTAGGAAAGTATAGGAACAGGTGGGCAACCACACATACACACACACACACACACACACACACACACACACATGCACACACACCCAGAGAGAGACCACCCCTTACACAATAAAACACTTATCATCCCTTGGGATCATCACCTGCACTGAGATTTATACAGACTCTGGCAAGGTTTAGTTCTTTCTATAATAATATCTTTATTTTTTTTCAATCTTATTTCCTTCAGATGATGAAACCTAATTTAAATAAATGTAATACTGAAAACAAAGAATCAGCATTATGGAAAAAAAACTACCAGTACTCTAACCAGCAGAAGTATGTAAAATAAGTAAGTAGATGTCTAAACATCTAAGTTTGTGGCATCTATGCACTCTATAGTTGTAAAGTGTTTCTAAAAAGTTCTTACATTTCCACCAGACATTAGCTGTTTCCCTTTCTTCCATCATTTTTGGCATATACGCACAATGGGTTCTTACTCATCTGAGAAGAAAATTAAAGCTGTTAGAAAATAAATGAATATTCAAAGTATATGAGATGACCAGACTCAAAAAAAGGCAAAAGAAATCTCATAAACAATCTCATTTTTAAATCTTAGCTTTAATGTTGGTGCATGTGGAAATAATCCTGAGACTGACTGTAGGTTATGAAAGCAGACAGAAGACCATGACAGGTGAATGGGATGTACTGAGGATGGGAAATAGGCTAAAAAACTCAAATGATGTGAAAGTAGAGACACGGGGCTTGAAGTGTAAGAATTTAGGGTCATGGTGTGGAAATTGAGAACAGTCAGAAGAGAATTTTTAAAAAGCTATGAATTCAAAAACCATGTAACAAAACCTAGTGCTTTATGTTCTAATAAACTATGTTTATGTGCATTTTTCTAGCTATTAAGTTATCATGCAAATATAATGTATACAACTAGAGAAGTAAAATTAAGATTTAAAAGTTATCTCATGCTTGCATTCCTGCTTAGAAATTCTAATTCCTATATATAATTTGAATAGAAACACACACACACAAACACACACACACAAAAAAATTAACATTGATATGGGGCTAGGTATGACAAAAACAAACAATGTGAGAGGAGCAGTATGTGTCTGCAAAACAAAGCAAGGGCTATGGCTTTTATCAATGTACTACGTGGAGCTCACGAAGTCCATTTAAGCAGCACATTTAACCACAGTAAAAGTAAACCAAAGAATTCCTTCAATGATGACTAGAGAGAGACTATTTAGCCATTAATAGCATTAGCTTCTCTTCCAGAGGACACAGGTTCAAGTCTTAGCACACACTTGGCAGCTCTAAACCATCTGTAACTCCAATCCTAGGGGAGCCTACACCTTTCTTTAGCCTCCACAGGTACAGCATGTGCCTGGTGCATAGATATATGAGGCAAACTAATACACATGAAATAAAAGTAAACATTAAAAAATAAATAATTTCCTCAATATATTTTATTCTAAGTCTCTCAATTAGATGACTTAGTTTTCCTTCCTCCTTACTTATAAATTTCATCTTCCTGTGAAAACTGAGTTGTATAATAATGCTCATCCACATTCAGGCTAGAATATAGTCAGGTGTTCACTCCTTTCTAGATCTTCTTTGATCCATTTCCTCTAACCAAAGCTCTTAGCCTACTGAAACAAAGGAGAGGCAGTGAAGTTTTTATTTAATAAATCTTATAACCAAGGCCACTCTCCTCCTGCTCCTAGTGATTATTCAAGCCTAGGATTTTATGAATCAAACATGACTTGCTCTGGGTTCAGTCTCTCTGGGCTGAACACAATGAAACCCTTTGCTTTCTAGGCAGAAAACACAAAGGATTGCCACATAAGGTGAAGGCTCTTTATGACCAGCTTGTGCCAGTTTTCTGTATAGCACAGTGTTCAGAGAGTTTTCAGCATGGAAGCTATCAAGTGTAACTGTATTTGTTCAAATAAGTAAGTCTATGTGTTTGATTTGTTAGATTTTCTCTCTCTCTCTCCTTCCCCGCTCTCTCTTTCACATGTATCTTTCTCTCTGTATTTCTCTCTCTACCTCTCTCTCACTCTGCATGTGTGCATAATATTTGAACTTGGTGAAAGGAGAAATAGCTTATACACAACAAAAAAGAGACTCATGTTCTTCAATGCCTAATGTATGTAAGTATTGCAAAGTTGTTCTAATATGACCATGTTCTCTGTGATAAACAGAAAGAACATAATTTTACTATTTTGAAAGATGACAGTTTAAATCAGTGGATGATAGTGGCATGCTTCTCAGCAGAGAAGTTAGGACTAGACCCTCATACCAGCACTTTTCCCATTGAGCCACTCCATCCACAGGACAAAACAGAAATGCAGACTTTTGGGATCAAGTTGCTGTCCTTAAGCAGAAATTCACTTTGCTTCCACTTTCACTTTATAAAATAAAATTGCCCATTTAGAAGGAGGAAAGAAGTTTCAAAACCTCATCTTTGTACTCTTAAAACAACTTTCCTTTCTTTTTTTCATGAGATTGAAAAGCAACAGTGCCTGCCTTATTCAAAACAAGATCAGACTTCAAGGAAACTACTCTCTAACCTGGAGGACAAGTCTACCTTGGGCACTCAGCATGTAGGTATCATAAGAAGTATGTGTTTGTGCATTTTAAGTGTGTGTGTGTGTGTGTGTGTGTGTGTGTGTGTGTAAGACAGTTTTCTCACCTTGAGAAACATCCCCACACTCCTACTCTACTCTGAGCTAATTAAACTGCTAATGTACAGGAGACTATTTTGGTAACATAAGATGATTTTACATACTCATTCTAGTGGGAGAGTTAACACTCAGTTGCAATATTATAGGAGTCAGATAAGTAAACCAGACTTTTCAATCACAATGTGTGCCTAGAAGAATGTTCATGTAGGGGAATTTCAAAACAGGCTCTCCAGGAGGGTGATAGATTTTCGTAAAAATGAGAAAGGCATCCTATTTGTAGGTATATTTTTATGATTTAAGATTTTTCTATCAGCGTGTCTCAGAAAAACTAGCAAGAAATTAAAAGAGACAAGGAAAGTAAAACTATGTCATTTTATTTTCTGCCTCCCCCTTCCTAACTAACTTAGTGCCATACTAACAGTTACTGTCATTTAAGCAAACAGACAACCTTGTCAATGCCCCTTACTAGGCATTGTTGTTGTGGTTATTGTTTATTTTTCTTGGCTTCTCAGAACTCTAGGTAGAAACAAGATTTCATATTACAAACTGTCTCTCCACATCTTCGCAAGTAGCCCTTATATTCTTCTTGATTTTACCTAATATGCACATGCCATCTGTTTCCTGTTGGCATTCTGATGTAGAATGGTTACTTTCTGTCTCTAAACTTAATTCTTCATACATAATGGCATAATGAGAATAATATTTTCCTCAACTAGGCCTCTTAAGAAATAAAACTGTAGTCTAGATAATAAATAAGCAAATAGAATTGAGGACTAATTACATACCAGGTTATTAACTAGAATAGATATAGACAATAATAACAGATTTACACTACTATTTAATAAGCCACACCAGAAATTATATAGTTTAAAACAATTGATGTTTCATCCATTCATACATCAAGCATAAAAATCAGACTGAGGAGTGGGGCCTGCATCCTGCATTAGAGGGAAGCCATAACCATGACTTGTAATTTGTTGTCCAAAATGTTTGACATATAGAACATATGATGTTGTATAACAACTGCCATGTGTGCCATTTTCTTATTCATTCTACAAAATATGTTGAGAAAAAATTGGCTACTTGAGTTACATCAAACAACAGTGTTCACAACAACTAAAAAAAATATAAAATGGTCATACCTTCAGTTAGTTGTCAAAATCTCTAATTGTCAAAATCATTGACTAGAAAGAAAATTTCTTACAGCCATCCTGCTGAGGGCCATGGGTGTATATAGCAGATGGCAGCCAGTAATTTACAGTTTGACCTACCATATGAATGACTCTGGGTTGGTAAACCCCATTAGATAAAGTTCATGGAGGAGTTTCGCTAAAACAACACTCAGGATGTGGCCCCACTAAGCAAAGTCTGTGGAGTGACTGGCTGTAGATACAGGTTGTTTTCTGTCTGTAGCTTTTTCAAGTGCCACTGCTATGCTCCCTAATTATAAAGTCTGGGGGTTTCTTTCCAAAAGCCTTTGGTAGTGTGTTTTAAATCTTTGGGAACACTTATAGTTGTGGATTGTCAAGTCTGATGTATAGAAATAATAGCAGAATATTCTTCTTTACTGACATAGCAAAGTGAAAGTATTTTCAGTTTCAAAAATAACTAATTTTAGACTTCAGAACAAATTCAGACTGATCAAATTGCTCCTGCAGAATATACACAAAGACTAATTCCTAGGTGTTGTTTATTGTTAAATCAAGGCCAGACTATTTTGAGACATACTGCCCCTTGAAATAGTTGGCTTTCTGCACATAACTTGACCACTCAAGTTTTAACCTGCTACTGTTATTGCTATGTCCTGAATTTCAGTCTGTCTGGGAAAAAAAAGTTATGTGCAAGGTCAAACATTTTCACTGGCTGGTCTTTGTGACCTTACTAGCCTGAGAAAAACTATATGATTTCTTGTTATAAAAATGGGTTGGGCCCTGAAAATGTAGCATATAATTGTCCAGAATTTGACTAAGAAGAGAAAGAGGGAGTAGCAGCAATATAGGAAGAAAGGGAGAAAGAAAAATAAGTATGCATGAATGAGAGTATGTAAGAGCAGCAGCAATGCAGGGATAAAACTGTGCAGAATGTATGTGTGATGAATGAGAGATGAAGAAAAAGAAGCCTAAAGAGAGTATGAGAGATATATGAAAGAATGAATGTATGAGATTGATTAGTAAGGAGTATGTAAAAGAAACATTGCATGTTTGTGTGTGAAAGAGATAAAGTTATGTGAAAGAGCTGTTGCTACATATAAGAACTATGCAAAGAGCTGTATGAGAATGTGTAAGAAAAATATAAAATGTTATTGAATGAGCAAAAGTGAGTGAATGATATAGAAGAATATGTGTGTATGTGTATGAGAAAGATAAAGCTATGTAAAAGAGTTGCTGCTGAATACAGGAATTATGCAAAGAGCTGTATGAGAATATGTGTAAGAATATGTAAAATGTAATATGGGAGAAAGCTATGTATTTGAGATGAATAGCTATGGCTGTATAGAGATTTGCAACTGTGGATGTAAGGAAGATGAAACTATATAAAAGGAGATATGGAAGAGAAATGCATTTAAAAGATAGATGTATTGACATATGAAAATATATATAACTGAGTATAAAGTTGTATGACCACATGTACGCAAAGTAAGATATGAAGTTGTCTGCATAGAATGCAGCAATGTGAAGATATGTAGCTGAATGGACACAGTAAGAGTCAGAGACAATTAGGAAGTAAAAAAGAAAGTTACCATCAGAAGGCATGTAAGTTTCCTTATTTTACCAGTCAGATAGTTCAAAATTATGCCAGATTTTTTTTAAAAGGTTTCTTATCCAAACCCTTTACTACTCTGACACATGCCTTTTATAACTCTGAAGTAAGACATGGTAGCTGTCCTCTCATGGTCTCCATTACCATCTAAAATCCAAAGTACTAAACTCCACTCAATAATTTTATCTATATCCTTTCCTGCTGTAAAAACAGTTGCTATACCTATGTGCTCAAAAAAAAAAAAAAAAACCTGTGTTTTAACAACATTGCTCTACATACAAGATGAGTTTGTGTTGAGGAAATATTTTATTTATTGTACTGTCCATTTTAGCCCCACAGCTTTACATGAACAATTTGCTATGAGTCTGCTTATTCAATACTCCTATGAAAATTTTATCAAGCATCAAGCTTACTTAAGAAGTCTCTTTGAATTACCCTGTTAGGAATATGGGTAGTACAAAACAAGTGAGCTTCTATCCTTTATTTTGTGGGTGTCACAGCAAGAATTCTAGACAGTGACCAAGTTCACTTGTAAGTAATGGACTGAATGTCAATTGGATGCTGTCAAGACATCTTCTCCCTGCACATCCCAGAATAGAATAATATCTATTATTTTGCCATCTGCATGTTTCTCAAAATCAGCTGATGCAGAGAATTTGAGATATGGATGTGGACACAGAACCAGATACACCAAACCCAAGAGCCCCTATTATACATATATTATGCTATAAATATCCCAGAGGTCCCCCACTTTTTCCCAAATCCATGGTTCACTTCAACACATTTTTTCCCTCCAGAGATTGTATGTATAAGGTTTTTAAGCTTGTCATCAGATACATTCCTGTGTTCAGTATTCCCTGCAAAAATACAAACTTTTTTTTCTGCACTGTTTGGTTGACTTAACTTTGTTCAATACTAAGGTACTATAGAATTTGTTAAAATATCAACCACTCTCTCATTATTGCAATTTTATTTTTATAAATGTCAATTTTCTCCAGTAGTATTATATCCAGTAAGAAAAGAGATTTCTGTTCCATGGTAATCTCAGAAGCAATTCCTGGTTCAACATGAATATACTTTATATGTTGGAGGTGAATTGGATTCATTTTAATCTTGCATTCAACTTTATATTAAGTTTTCTAAGGTCTATTATACCTATAGGTCTATACTGACTGTTTGGTTATCAATCACTTCATTCCATTAAACACAAAATCAATCTAGAATAGCTAATATGATAAATAAAACTCTACCTCTTTTATTCAGATATGAAATTTCTTAAAATATCTAGTCTTCAAGGAAATTTTCAGAAACATATGTACTTTTTAATAAAAAAACTAAATAATTATTTTTCCTCATTAATACTAAATGGCTAGTATGAAATGCAGATCTATACCACCTCATTTAAATGGAAAGAAGAAAATATTGAGCTTTTGATCTATTATTTGAATAAAGAAGGAAGTTATGTTTTGTGAAAGGCATTTGATGGGAGGATTTCAAACAGACAATTTAATATCAGGGTTCAGAATGAGTTCTTTTGATATGAATGCAAATGCAGTCTACGAAAAAGCCTTTTTCTGGACACTGGAATCCAGTAAACTTAATATTCTCTCTCTGTCAAGTCTCCCCATAGAAAATTCAGTTATATTAACACAGGCATAAAGACTGAGGAAATATTGTTTACCCAGGAATTTATTCAAACAACAGTTCTTGGACGTAATCTAAGGAGAAAAGAAAGAAAATGAAGGAGCTTATATTGTCTTGTGATTGTGCAATGGAACCACTGGATGCTGAAAAGTATAAGGCATAGTGTTAGATTCCAATAATTGTTATTTTTTCTATTTCAATACATTTTACTATCTCATTTTTCTAGAGACCATTTCATCATTACTCCATTGAGAAAAAAATATTTGCAATTATGCTATAAAAGACTCAAAGAATGTTGGAATTCACAAGAAAAAAAGTTATTACTGAATAGATCTTGATATCATTGTATGTCTTTTATATATAAATATGAGGCATCAAGCTATTGCATCATCATTCAAGGCATATAAAAATAGACTGAAAAACTCATTTTTATAGTCTGCTTTATAACTTTAAACAGAATAGAAAGTATTAATTTTCTATTTCTTTCTTATAATAGCAAAAAATAATATTTAAAATAAATATCTCAATTATTTAATAGACAAATGCAAATAAGCAGCAAATGTGAAGTACCTAATTAGAATAGTAAAACTGACCTTATAAGTAAAATTTGAGACTGTATTCTTTAGATAAAAAATTCCTCATAATATTAATCTGAAAAATTGATGGATAAACCATATAGTTCTGAGGGTAAAAGTGGGATGGTAATCATCCAACATTCCAGATGGAAACCATTCCTCTTCTGAGATACTCATGAGACCGCATTCTGGCTCTTTTTTCTAATATATTTAATTATTTTTGTAGTTAAAATAATTTAAAATTACAGTGATTGTGATGAGTATAGTGTACCAAATGATAACAGAATGAATCATTTTCTTAGGGAACCAAACCCAAGGTATTTTTAAGTTGAGATATACAAGTATATCAATTAATTTTCATAGATGTGACCAAATTAAACAAGACAATGATGTAAAAATTTTGATTCATTGGGCTCATAGTCTTGGGGTTCAGTTCATCATCACTTGGCCCAAGGTCCTTGAACTGAATATCACTCTGAAGGAATATATTCTCATCTCACATCGGACAGAAGGCAGGGTAGAGCAGAAATAAGAAAAGGTCAGGGACAAACGTTATTCCCAATAGCCACCAGTCATGATTTATTTCCTACAACCAGGCAGGAAGTCATGTCACCATTTAGTAATCAATTCAGATTTTGAACTTATTAAGGGATTATATGATTCATGGTGTTAGATCTCTCATGATCTAATCACCTATTGAAAGAAAATACCCATCACTGAGCATTACTCATCTTCTAAGCCTTTATTAATTAAATCAAACTGTCAGTCAAAATTAATCATCTCCAGACCACTTATTATCATCTTTGTACCCAATACATCTACCTAAACCATATATTTTATCCAGGGCTTCAGACTGGATCAATTCCTTTTTATAATGTATAATAGTTTCATTCCATATTCTCCCCAAATTTAACGGTTCTAAAATGGTTCAAAAACCTACAGTCAAAGACTCTTCTGAGATCAAGGCAAACTCTTGGCTCTAGGCATATAAAGTAACAAAATAATCTTCATACTTCCAAGATATAGTAGGATACAACAAAAATCCCTATTCTAAAAGTGAGGGATAGGAGACTCACAAAAAAGACTAAAGCCCACCAGAACAAACATTAAATTTTATAGCTTCATTTCCAGCATCCAGAATATCTAGTCATGTAATCAGACTTCTAATGTCCTAATGCAGTCCAGTCTTCTTGTGTGTAACTAATAAGTCCACACCCTTGGGCTGGCTTCATTCATTTTCTGTGGTGTCTCCACCAAATATTTCATCCTTTTTGCATTGTGAACATCACAGGGTCTCTACTTTACCTTAGTTTTTACCCTCATGCTTTAACACATTGCTCTCTCTAGGGCTACCTTGAAATACAGAAACAAGTGTCACAAAATTGGCTTGCCTCAATTTCTAAATAGTAGTTTCAGTGACTAAATAACTCTTGAATTGTGTATACCTTCAAAGCTAGCACTTCTTGGCTGATGCAAAAGTCTGTTGCCCACTTAAGTCACAAACCAAGTCCCCCATATACTGCCTGGGCAGTTGAGCATGATTCAATAAATTGTGGGGAACAGTGTTATGGGTAGGTCTGTGAATGCAGCGTGTTTCATAAGTGCTGTCCTCTAAAAAAAAAAAAAAAGGTATTTAAAATAAATTTACTCATTTAAGTCTTTTGATCGTACTTTAATGGCAAGCTTGTGAAACTGTTTTTACACTAGTTACTTTTGCATTTCTGAGATGATACAAGACATCTTTCCTATTATTCCAATGTACAGCACTAATTGCTTTTGTTCTTACTGGTGACATTTGTCTGGACAATTTCATATATGTGTAAGATGTATTTAATTATTTTTACCTCCAGTTACCTTATTTCGACACTCATCCTACAGAAACATTTCTTTTTCTCAAAGTGTTCCCACCCTCTTTCATGCCTGTCTGTACGTGTGTGTGTGTGTGTGTGTGTGTGTGTGAGTGAGTGTGTGTGTGAGAGAGAGAGAGAGAGAGAGACAGACAGACAGACAGACAGACATCACAGAAATGTCCTTTCCAAAGTGTCCCAATCCTACTGTCAGGGAAAGAGAGAGAGAGAGAGAGAGAGAGAGAGAGAGAGAGAGAGAGAGAGATGACAGAGAGACAGAGAGACAGAGAGAGGAAGACTCACTGAGTTTCCTTAGAATTGCTGTTTTATCTTGGATGTGAAGTCACTTACTAGAGCATGAACAACTTATTTTCTACATCACTGAAAAAGTGACCTTTATCTCACAGCTACCATTAACTAACCTCTTTATTAACCACATATTTTATGTCTACAACTTTAAACTATAATCCTTTCTAGCCAAGCTACATATTTAATTTCTTTTTCTAATCTTTGTGTTCTTCTGTTTGATCACAAATCTCACTAAACTTTTCAAAAATTGGCCATAAAAATGTATGTCATAGTCTAAATGCTGTACTCTCTTGAAAATTAGACCATTTTATTAAAACCTACCTCCCACAGTCCTAGGAAGTGACTAAGATTTTGAAGTGTGTAACATCCAAGTATTTTAGTATAATTACCAGTGGAGTCATTGGTCCTACTGAAATATTATGACTTTGGCCTTTAATATCTACATGTCTGAGTATCCTGGTCTGATAACTCACTAGATTCTACTAGATTCCTCTATCAAGATCTGAATACAGTAAGCATTCTCCGAGCCCCATCTCCAGTATTTTCCAACTACTTCTGCAAACTAGACAAACAGTTTAGGAGCCACATAATTATAATGTCCCCACTTCTGGCAGTAATATCTTACGTTAGTTATTTTTCCATTTCTGTGAAGAAATATCTATTAATAGTAGCTTAAGGTAGAAGGATTTAATTAATAACATATTTAGTTAGTTAGTTGGATATTTAGTTAGTTAGTTTTCTTACAGTTTCAATCATGTTAGTTCAGGCTCCTTAGCCCCATTATTTCTGGTTCTGTGTTGTAACAACACATGATGGTGGTAGGAATATGTGTCAGAAGTGTTGCACGCAACCTCGTCCTACAAGGAAGATGTGACACCAGGCTCTTCTTTCTGCAGTTTTACTCAGGAACCTTGAATTCTGACTTCTGACTTACTTACTTATGACGGGGACTGACTGACTTGCTACATCTTCTCTCTCTCTTTGGGGAAAAACCGGCCCACAGCCTAAATAGCCTCTGGACAGCCAACCCCAGTACGCCAAGTGGGCACTACCTATAGGTCCAGGTACGCAGAAGCAAGCCAGATCCTCAGCCTAGCCAATTATGGGAATGTTTGTCACTGAGAGCACTCGCCATGTGGAAGGTGGAAGATGGAAGCCAGTGCCATCTTTAAGGCGTGGCTACACGCAGTTCTCCACACAGAAGAAAGACTGACGTATGACTGTCAAGAAGTATAGAGGAAAGGACCAGAAACTATGTTTATAGCCTTCAAAGCTATTTCCTTATCCAAGACCACCTTTCAAAGATGGGAACCAAATTGTATGCAAAGCTACAGGTGACATTTGATATCTATACCATAATAAGACGTCTTAGTGACATGTACCTAAGCCTTGGTGAATGGTGACACTCTGAAACAAAAAGACAGGCCCCAGAATTCTTAGAGGTGTTTGCCTATAAAGGTAAAAATATATAATGGATCAAAATGACAAATGCTCAAGGCTTAGATTAATATCACTTTGTGGAAAATGAGAATTTCCATAAAAGTTGTTAAATCTTTAAGTTTGGATTTTATTTAGAATCTTTTATATCTGAAACACAAATCAAATGAAAGTTTGCAGTGGAAAGAGCACTAGATTTCTGGGTAGAGACTTAGCAGTAATAAAGAGCTTTCCTGAGAAGTCTATTTGTGAGAACATTTGCTAGAAGTAAGTTAATGAAGGCATCATTCCATCAGTATAGCATGGCAGCTATATGAGCCCTAGCAGAGAAAACCTCTTACAATGGGTGAGACTAGGACACAGAAAGGATGACCCTGTTGGGGCAGACGAGAGCTGTTTATGGTCCTGAAAGAGCTTTTTTATTGCAAAGGAAGAAGCAGCCTTTCTCAGGGAAGATGTCATTAGTTTTTCCATGGAGGACACTGACCCAGGCAATTTAACCACCCTTCAGAAGCAATCTCTCTGCTTCTCTATTTTACTGTGTTTCACATGTTTCATTTCGACTCCTCTCCTGTTTTCTAAATTGCCTAACCAATTACAAAGGCTCAAAAAAAGGGAGAATAGCTTCTGCTCATGTGCTGCCCCTTTTGCTGATTTTACAAATTATAAACTTTGCACTGGCAATCAAGAAGAGGCTATAGTGAAAGCGATCTGCAAAGGGAAGCATTTCAGTTCTTGTTAGTAAAGGATGACAAACACGGACGAGATGTGTGCATGGGTATGGGCAGAAAAATAATGAGACAAGTGAAGCTAGAGTGGGCATCGCCAAAAAGGGAACTGTGGTGGAGAGATGAAAACTGAACTCACAATGCTGCACACAGTTCCCAGGATAAAGCAGACAAGACATTTGTGACAGCATCAGTTTCCTAGTGTCATGACACCTGGCCATGAATGCTGGCACTGCCTCATTTTAATTGCATGACATCAAAAAATAGTGTATTGTTGCATCTTGGGTTTAATATTCCAGGTCTGATTGGGTTATGCTGTTGACAGTGTAAAATTGAATGTAAATTGCCAAGCACTTAGGTGGTGCCAGCATATAATAGCAGAAGCTGTTACCAATCCCAGTGTTTATGATTAAAGGATGAATAAGACCCAAAGGAATCTTAAACTTTGTAGTAAGCAAGGATTGAGTAGGGCAACACACTTTTACCCGGTAAATATATATCATAGAATCAAAAAGTGTTAAAAGTAAATGATCAGAGCATAGTATGATCCTACTCTAGAGATCATGAAACCCACCCAGACTTTTGTTGTGAAAAGTTTTTCCCGGCCCATATTGGGTCTGGGAGGTTTGCGACCTGGAGTTTGTAACCTAGTGCGCACGGCGGCTGCAGTTTGGAACCTGGTCTGCGCACCCATGGCTTTTGTCCCCTAAAGAAATGAAATCACACGCTTATATCTTTTACATTGTTTAGCTCATATCTTAAGCACATTGCTAGCTTAATTCAACCCATTTCTGTTGATTTGACCGCCACATGGCTCCCAGCCCATGGTTGGCCAGTACCTCTACATGTCTGCTCCTCTTGGAGGTCAGATGGAGAGTAACTAACTTCACCCTTTCCTACCTGCCTGCCCTCTGATTCTCCACCCACTTCTACGGTGCTCTACATAGGCCAAAACAGCTCCTTTATTTACATTATACAGAGAACATTCCACCACAGACTTTAAATTCACAAATGGAACCTGAAGTCCAATATGCTTTATTTTATCATATTTCAGGTTCTAGGAAGTTTCTGAGCTAATTTTAAGAGCTGGTTGCTTAGCTTACTTGTTTTGAATGCACTGTCTCCTGTTTGTGATGAGAGTCAGACTGTGGAAAGTCCACCTCTCCATTTACCAAGGCCCAACAACTGCATTTTATTCCCACACAAACTAATTTTAACGTGGAGAACAGTCTCTAACTTCTATTTCTCATATTTTCATTGTTTACAAAACAATGGTTTTGTTATATCTCCTGAACCACCAGTTCTAGCAGAACTTCTACATTATTGTAGTAAATACTTTTGGAATAAATTAAAACCTGTTAGTATTTACAACTTTAAAAAATGTTTTATTTAAATAACACTATTTTTCATTTATTTTTGCATCCCAACTGCAGTTTTCCCTCCCCTTCTCCTCCTGCCTCCCCTTCCATCTCCCCTCTTCCCTTTCACTCTTCCTCCAACAAAGCATGGCACACCAAATTAAGGCAGAACCTAGTTCCTCCCTTTGTATCAAGACTGGCAAAGTATGGGGAACAGATTTTTTTTAACAAGGACCACCAGGCATTCCATTTCTTCCCCAATGGGATATGCAAAAAAGATTTTTCTTTTTTTTTTTAATACATTTTAATGCTATGAAATTATAAGACCAGAACATGCACAGAGTACTCAATATTCTTCAACACACCCATGGCCAGAAACAAGTTCATTTTGATATGTGCTTATTTGATTAAATGATTCTTGTACAAACATAAGGCACTGAGTGCTGAGCTTCAACACCAGAAAACATGTCAGAAATGAGACAGCACAACAGTAACTTTTTCTCTTAATTTGTGGAATTCCTTGATACTGATGACAGATATTTCTTTTATTATTATTGTTGTTATTATTATTATTATTATTACCAAAGAAGTCACACTTTCTATGCTTGTATATCCTTTTTCAAGGTCCTTCCCCCTCCCAACAGATTTCCAAAAGCCAGCTAAGCATCAGGAATAGGTCTTGAGCTCACTGCTAGGAGTCATAAGAAAAGCCCAAAAAGCCAGTTCATGCACCTGAACAAGTCCTTTTTCCATTACCAGGGTCCTCACAAACAAATCAAGCCACACAACTGTCACCCACTCAGAGGACCACTTTGGTGCCATGCAGGCAGGATCCCCAGATGTTCATCCATAGTCTGGAACTTGGGTCAGCTCTCTCTGTGAGTTTGCCCATAATGATCTTGATACCCCATGCTGATATGGACCCTCTTCTCTCTCTTCAGCTGAGCTTCAGAAGTTCAGCCCAGTTGCTTGGTTTTGGATCACTGCATCTGCTTCCATCAGTGACTAGATAGAGAGTCTCTGATGACAATTAGAATAATCACAAGTCCAATTACAGCAGATGGCCAGTTTAGGCATTCTCTCTACTACTGCTACGAGTTTTACCTGTGATTATCTTTGGGGATTCCTGAGGGTTTTTCTAGTGCCAGGTTTCTCCTTAATCCCCAAATTCTCCCCTCTCATCAGACATCTCTTTTGTTACTGTTCTTCAATGTCTAGCCCCCAATCCACCTCTGGCACCCAGGTTGCCGAGCACATTTGTTTCTTCAAGTGCTCATTTTTTCACCACTCCCCCACACCTCCAGATTACCCATGAGATCTCTTCTATTTTCCCTTCTCAGAGAAATCCATGCATTTCTCTTAGGTCCCTCTTTTTTTAATCTAGCCTCTCTGGGGCTATGGATTGTAGGTTGTTTATCCTGTTCTTTTCTCCTAATATCAATTTTTGAGAGAATACATATCATGTTTATCTTCCTGGGTCTAGTTCCATTCATTTGCCTGCAAATTTAATGAGGTCATTGTTTTTCACAGTCAAGTAATCCTCCATTGTGTAAGAGTACCACAATTTCTTTATCCATTTGTTGGTTGAGGGGCATCTATTGTTTCCAGGTTCTGGCTATTGCATATAATAATGTTATGAACATATTTGGGCAAATGTATTTGTGGTATGATTGAGTACCCTTGAGTATATGCCCAAGGTTGGTAGAGCTGGTTCTTGAGGTAGATTGATTCCCTATTTTCTGAGAAACCACCATACTGATTTCCAAAGGGGTTGTACAAGTTTTCACTCCCACAAGCAGCAGAGAAGTGTTCTTTTACTTTACATCCTCTCCAACATAAGTTATCATTAGTGTTTTTGATCTTAGCCATTTTGACAAGTGTCAGATGATATCTCAGGATTTTTTTGATTTGCATTGCCCTGATGACTAACTATGGTGAGTGATTCTTTAAATGTCTTTTAGCCATTTCAGATTCTTCTGTTATGAATTCTCTGTTTAGATATGTGCCCCATTTTTAATAGCATTATTGGGTATTTTGAAGTCTAATTTTTTGAGTTCTTTCTATATTTTGGAGATCAGCACTCTGTTACAGGATATGAGATTAACTCAAGAAAATTACTAGCCTTCTTATTACAAATGCTAAGTGGGCTGAGAAAGAACTCAGAGATACAAAAGTGTTGTACAAATTTGGATTGTAAGAAAAGAGACTCAGAACCAAATATCAGGAAAAGGCTGAAATATCAGAGAGAGAAAACACCACAAACAATTCTCACCCAGCTGTCTTCCAACTTCCTCAGCCTTGCTCCTTGTTACTTCTCCTCTGTGGTTTCCTACAAGGCTTTAAATACTCTTCCCGCTAGCTATATCCCATCCAAGTTAGGATTAAAGGCAGGAACTACTCTATTTTGTCACTAGCCTTGAACACACAGAAACAGAGAAAGTTCTGTCTCTGGAATTATGGGATTAAGGGTATAGGCAACCACTCCCAGGCTCTCCCTGTGCTGGGATTAAAGGTGTGTACCATTGAAGCCTGATTGTTTGATCTTGTACTCAAAGCTGAAGAACTTCCTGAGCTGTCTGCCTAGGTTTTAACTGTGTGTTAATCTCTCGAATATTTCAGGTTTTATTAAATATGTAACATACCACCACAAAGAACCCTTTCAAATAACCACAAATAATATAAAATATCTTGGAGTAACTCTAACCAAACAAGTGAAAAGGCTGTATGGAAAGAACTGTAAATCACTGAAGAAAGAAATTGAAAAAAATATAGAAAATGAGAAGATTCCCCCGTGCTCTTGGATAGGTAGAATCAACATAGTAAAAAGGACAATCTTCCCAGAAGGAATCTACAGATTCAATGCAATCCTCATCAAAATCCCAACATAATTTTTCACAGACCTTAAAAGAATACTCAATTTAATATGGAAAAAAAAGATAGCTAAACAATCCTGTATAATTAAGGAACTTCTGGAGGCGTCACCACACCTGACTTCAAATTCTACTATAGAGCTATAGTAATAAAAGTTGCTTGGTATTGCAAAAAAAAAAAAAAAAAAAAAAAAAAAAAAAAAAAAAAAAAAAAAAAAAAAAAAAAAAAACAAAAAAAAAAAA
>PVIH01005945.1:6285-47796 GCA_004025045.1 Sigmodon hispidus | reverse complement strand
TCAACTAACCGTGCTGGAATAACTGGATGTCAGTATGTAGAAGAAGACAAATAAATCACCCACATAAAACACAAGTACAAGTGGACCAAAGATCTCAACATAAATCCAGTTAAAATGAACCTGATAGAAGAGAAAGTTGGAAGTAGCCTTGACATTGTTACTGAAGACCACTTTCTAAATATAACATCAATAGAACAAACACTGAGATAGAAAATTAATAAATGGGACTTCTGAAAGTGAAAAGCTTCTATAAGGCAAAAAGACATGGTCAGTAAGACCAAACAGCAACCTACAGAATGGCAAGGAGCTTTAAAAATCCCACATCTGACAGAGAAATAGTCACAATCTAAGGAGTAGTTGTAATTCCAGGTGGTGGAGGTACATGCTTTTAATTCCAGAACTCAGGAGGCAGAGGCAAGAGAATCTTTTGAGTTCAAGCCTGGCTAGCCCGGTATACAAAGCAAGTAGCAGGACAGCCAGGGATACACTGAAAAATCATGTCTCAAAAAAAAAAAAAAAAGAAAAGAAAGAAAGAAAAAAAAAAGTAGTAACTAACCCATAGGCAGTTTTGATTATTTATTAAACAATGCTAAAAGTTTGAACTCTCAGCCACTACTTTGTTTAGTACAGGTGTCATCATTCTTAATTTTCATCAGCTTATCAAATACTTATTTTAGGTTTATTTTGTCAGGATAGGTCCTGCAGGCTTTGTGTAGTAACTCCTAAAATATATTTGTAGAGATATTTCTAACAGAAAAAAAATGTGTAATTCCAAAAATGTCTTTAGTATAGAGAGTCCTACTACTTAAAAAGTTTCCAGTAGTTATAGGGAATTTACATTTCTAGATTTAAGCAAAGTAGGCTTACCCAACCAGAGTTAGTACAATGATTAGTTTAATGCATTATGTTGTCCAAACTATTGTGCTACTTATCTACTCAAATAATAGTCTAGATATTTCTGGAAATACATTTTACTGGCAAACTTAGCATCTTTAATTATTTAATTTTAAGTAAGGGAGATTACCATCAATGTAGAATGACTTTGTATACTTGTTCAAATAGCTATGGAGATCAGCACAGCTCAGGTCTCCTAGAGGAGGAACTTGAGAAATTCTGTCAAAACTGAGATTTCGACGTGACAGAGGCTTTCGGTGAAGCAGGAAGCGTTTTGCTACGTGGTTTAGGTCTAGGGCGGGTAGCAGGTAGAATGGAGGCGAATTTGGAGCAGCATTTGGAGAATACAGTGAAGAATCCATCTATTGTTGGGGTCCTGTGCACAGATTCACAAGGACTTAATCTGGGCTGTCGTGGTACCCTGTCAGATGAGCATGCTGGAGTGATATCTGTTCTAGCCCAGCAAGCAGCTAAGTTAACCCCTGACCCCACTGATATTCCTGTGGTCTGTTTAGAATTACACAATGGGAACATTATGATCCAGAAACACCATGGCATCACAGTGGCAGTGCACAAAATGGCCTTTTGACATTTCATGTCCGTCTCCAGCAGCCTGCCATAAGGATTCAATCCTACTGTGTCAGTTAACTTGTAAACTATTAAGTTCCAGAAGTTAGGCCATTCACCTCATGTCCATTGCCAGCTTTCTTATTTATATGACAACCAGTTACAAGATACTAGTTAGAAAGGATTGTAGCTGTTTGAGCTTTTGTCATTTTGCTCTTTGAAGACAGTCACTGCAGTCCAGTATTGCAGCCCATTGTTGCCTAAAACTGTGTAGCGCAGGGTGACCTTTTGGGGTCTTCCTGTTTCAAACTCCAGCATCCTGGGTAGGCATTGGTCACCAAAATTCAGGTCATTTAGTATATAGAACTTTTTTTGTTGTTAATAAATCTGTTCATAGTTAAAAAAAAAAACTGAGATTTCATGAACTCTGAATTCCCAGCCTGCACTGCCAGCAGGATTGTCATCTTCCTTTCATCCTTCCTTCCTTCCTTCCTTCCTTCCTTCCTTCCTTCCTTCCTTCCTTCCTGCCTGCATGCCTTCCTTTCTTCCTCATTCCCTCCCTTCCTGTCTCCCTCCATCTCTTCTTCATTCATGCCTTCCTCCCTCCTTTCCTTCCCCCCTTCTTTCTCTCTCTCCATATACACACATCAATGAGGCTTACAACTCTTTTCTGAAAAACAGATGCAACAGTGTATAGACATATGCAAATATTAATGGAAGATATTGCCAAGCATTTGGGGTGAAGTAATACTAGATATTATGACATACTAAACTTGAATCCTACAGCTTAATCCACTAGGAGATTTGTATCACTCAAATATGGGACTCTTCTAAGTAAGGACATGAAGAATAAATGCAGCTTTACAGAAGATTGAAAGTTCAGATGACTTTCAAAATTACATAAACAATAACATTGAACCACCGGAAAGTAAAAACCAAAAATACAGGATTGTGTGGGAGGTTTCATGGTTTGACAATACTTCTATCCATAATTCCACTATTTAGGACTCAGTCACATTGCTACACCTAACTATAAGGAATCATGTGTAACTTTTTTACAGAAGGAAATGCAAATGTCCTTGAAAAACAGCTATTTTGTAGACTTATGAAATAAATGTTGAAAGTAGCTTCCTAGAAAACATGTTTGCTTGTCAGGACCACAGTATTTGCTAAAAAGTTTTGTAACTAACTTGTTGGGTATTATTTTCTCAATACCAGAATGGAAATAGAAAATGGGGAAAAAATAGAATGAGATGGCAAAGTAAGCAAAGTCTGAGTCAGGAGACAATTTAAAACAGCAATTAGAGTCTAATTAAATCCAAAGTTTGAGATCATTATCAGAAGTAAGGACATAGCTAATTATGCAGAAAGCAAGCTTCAGTTCAGGTTATGGTCATTCAATAAGGAAATCTTTTCTTCCCAGCAGAAAACACTAATTTTCAAAACCACTTAAAAGATTCTCAATAACGGATGGTATGTATGTGTGTGCATTTTCATCTCTTTATCTATACTGTTCATGTGGTGTTTATCCTTTGTACTTAAACCAACAGGAATCATTTGTGGTCACGTGGGAAATTTTGCCTCATTGATTTTCCATAGAACAGAAATGTCACATTAGCTCAAGGTGAAGAACTAATAACATGTAAATAATGATAATAATGATAGCAGAAAAATTATACACCTGAATATATGTTAAAGACCTCTATTATGGAGTAAGTAATATTTTCACAGGAGGAAAAAGAGGGCATAGTTTGTGATTGCCACAGTCCCAAGAATCTCACTCTACTTTTTATTTTTTATTTAAATATTTATTAAATGGTGATCTTACATCATGCACCTCATCAAACTCAGTTATCAGACATCTCAGATTCATACCCACTCTTATGATCTCCCCATTTACAAAAACACCCATTCATGCTGCCCATTAACTTACTGGAACATAATTAAACTCCCTGTGGTCAGACCCTTAAAGAAAACAAGACTTACCTCATCCATACCCCTGCCAGAGGCCATCAATACAGAAGTAAAGCACTGTGTCATTTAGCTATGCTCTAGCCTTGAGATCTTGTATACAATGGCATCTTTTTTTTTTTTAAGTCCACTAATGAGTGAGAACATTCCACAATTCTCTTTCTGGGATTGTGGTAACTTGCTCAGAAGGATATTTTCCAAATCCATCCGCTTTCCTGCAAATTTTAGAATACCAATTTTTCTTCTATCGTATAGATGTACCACAGTTTGTTAATCCATTTTTTAGTTGATGGGCATCTAGATTGTTTAGAGGCTCTTGCTATTATGAATAATGCTGCTATGAACATAGTTGAGCTAATGCATTTGGGGTGCAAATGTGTGTCATTAGGGTATATGCCCAACAGTGATATTGCTGGATCCATGGGGACATGAATTCCCAGTTTTCTGAGAAACCACCATATTGAATTCCAGAGTGGCTGAACAAGTTTACACTCCCATTAACAATGGAAGAGTGTTCCCTTTGCTCCACATCCTCTCCAGCATAGGCTGTCGTCTGTGTCTTTTCTCTTAGCCAATCTGAAAGATGTAAGGTGGTATCTCAAAGTTGTTTTGATTTGCATTTCTCTGATGGCTAATGAAGTTGAACACCTTTTCAAGTGCCTTTCAGCCATTTGTAATTCTGCTGAGAATTCTCTTTTTAGATATGATCCCCATTTTTAATCGGGTTATTAAGAGTTTGGGCTCCAGGTTCTTGAGTTCTCTATATATTTTAGAAATTAGTCCTCTGCCACTTGTAGGATTGGTGAAAATCTTTTCCCATTCTGTAGGCTTTCATTTTGTCTTATTGACTGTGTCCTTGGCCTTACAGAAGCTTCTCAGATTAAGGAGGTCACACTTATTGATTGATGTTCTTAGTGTCTGTGCTACTGGTGTTACATTTAGGAAGTGGTCACCTATGCCATTGCTTTGGAGGGTTTCCCACTTTTTTTTCTATCAAGTTCAGTGTAGCTGGGTTTATGTTGAGGTCCTTAATCTACTTGGATTTGAGTTTTGTGCAAGGTGATAGGTTAGGATCTATTTGCATTTTTCTACACACCACAGTCCAGTTATGCCAAAACTGTTTGTTGAAGGTACTATCTTTTTTCTATTGAATATATTTGGCCTCTTTGTCAAAAATCAGGTGTTCATAGACTTTGGGTTAATGCTGGGTACTTCAATTAGATTCCATTAATCCACAAGTCTGTTTTTATGCCAGTACTAGGCTGTTTTTATTACTGTAGCTCTATAGTATAATTTGAAGTCAGGTATGGTGATGCCTCCTGAGGTTCTTTTGTTGAGCAAAATTGTTTTGGCAATCCTGGCTTTCCTGTTATTCCAAATGAAATTGAGTATTGTTCTTTCAAGGTCTGTAAAAAATTGTGTTGGCCTGACTCAATCTTGATGTTGGGGTGAGGAAACTGGATCTGCCAGGAGTAGATGCTGAACTATGCCATATTGGGACATTGGGACCTCCTGCCCTTGCTGGGAAGATGTGGAGATGTGGAAAAGAGAGAGTGACTGGAGTGGATGGGAGGGAAAAGGGACATTGAACAAGGATATACAGGGATAAAAATGTGACTCTTCATAATAAAACAAAGGAAAATTTGTGTTGGGATTTTGATGGGAATTGCATTGCATCTGTAGATTGCTTTTGGTAAGATTGCCATTTTTTCTATGTTGATCCTACCCATCCAGGAACATGGGAGATCTTTCCATATTCTGATATCCTCTTCAATTTCTTTTTTCAGTGAATTAAAGCTTTTGTCAAACAGATCTGTTTTTTCTTTGGTTATAGTTCCCATGTGTCCCATGAAAGAAATGAAACAGCCTTGTTCTTACCTTTGTATAAAGCCTCTCTTTTTCTGATTGAATCAAACTGTGTTTCTATTTTTCCAATGTATATGCAACCATGTACCTCCAACCTATCATCTAGCATACCTACCCAAGTGCAACTCTCTAACACTTAATTGTTCATACTGGTTCAGGTTAAGCCAGTTTCTGTAAATTGTTCATGATTACCATAAGCATTCCTTTCAGCCTCTAGAACTACAATTAGAATTGATGAGAAACTGAAAATGGTTCTTATTTATCAGCAACTTCTTCTGATTTCAGATCTTTATAAAGACTTTACTTATTTATTTATTTATTTGTTTGTTTGTTTGTTTGTTTGCATAGAAAGAATGAGATGTCCATGCAACGTCTGGTTTTCAAATGGAAAGAAAAGTAATTTATTAAAAATGACTATAAGATCAATCCAAGTTACATCATTGCAGTGTTATAACTTAAGTGGAAAGATAATTTTTCAGATAAAGTCAACCACAAATGTTAAACAAAATTAAAAGGGTCAGAGAATGCAAATACAATAAGTATGAAATTTAGATTATTATTGTGTAACTTTTGTTCTGTAACATTTTCTGGGGATATATGAACAAATATCTATTCACTCAGATAGGCCATCCATGACAGATCAAACAATGCTCCCATCCCTGTTTAGCTTGGTAAGCCAATAAGTTCACAGAATTACTTAAAAATATCCAAGGGTGACTTAGAGATTACTTTGAGGAGAATGAATGACTCATAAAAAATATATGATTGAAAATTGTCATCAATTCCACCTGTCTCCTACCAGAGATTCACTCTTGCTTATATCATCTAGTGAAAACAGCTTGAGAATTTTGTAAGTTTAATAGACTTCCTGAGCCTTATGAGTGGTACCTTTCTGAGTTTTAGAAATTTCTGTCTTCCCTGCAGAAAGAAATGTTACAGCCTAGAGGAAATAGCTACATGTTGGTCATGTGTTTAAAATATGTATTTTACATGTGAATTCATGAGTTCAATATTAATTTATACTCTACTCATCAAAAAAGCACATCATTCAAAATGGTTATGACATTAAATGTTGTAATTCTATGTATATTACTTTAAGTCCACACTTATTGGCTATACTTGAGTTATTTTCCAATAAAAAAGATAAAATCAAGTCTTATTTATTAAGAAAATCATTTGTTTTCATTCTTGCGCACATAATGAATCAATCTCTCTGGATCAATCCAAAATCACTTATCTTCCAAGTAGAAGATAGTCCAAATTGGCCATGACATCTTTGACATGGTCCAAAGTAAGGATGATGCATTGTAGTGTGAGAACAAGACAGAGGATCTTCAGGTGCTGGCACATGACTAACTGAAGTTTAGAAGCTACGAAAGAAGCTTCACCAAGAAATTCAGGGCACAGTTTCTTTTCCTTTTCAAAAACCATTGCTTTTCATTCTCCTTCTTTCTTTAAGAAGCGTCAACCCTTAAGCTAGTGTATTATTGATCAAAACTTTTTTCAGTCTATTTTCTTATCAGTAAAAGAGAAATGATTCATCTATTTGACCTTCCTTAAATTATATTACATAGTGAACATTATGTGCTTGAAAACAATAGAGCCCTACAAAAGTTTATACTTTTGTCAATTTGTAATCTCTTTTTATACAAATATAGAATAAGAATCTTAAAAATTGATGAAAAAAGGAAGGCCTGTTTGAATTGAGAGTTAAATTAATTATTGTTTTCAATTTTCCCCTCCATAGCCTTGGACTGAAAGTAAAAATACGATAGTGAGGAAATAAAAGAACAAACACAGGAAAAGGATAAAGTGACTACTATAATAGAAAGAAAATGGAGTTAGACTGGCCCTGATCCCACTGTGCAACCCTTTGGTCCCATTTTCTCTACTTTCAAATACATATTTTTTACTGTTTTGATGGATTTACTTTGTGAGAAACTTAGGTTATTAACTTAATCTTTAGAGTATTGTTAGGGAAGGGAAGTAAGGAAAAATTTATTTATCAATGTGGGATAAAAGATGATGTAGATAACTGAGGAAAAATTAGGTATCAGCTGGACAAGATTTTTACAAAGGTCCTCAGAACTCACATGCACCCCACTCTCCTCAACTGCTTTCAGTAATTAGAATTAATTTTCCGTATGGAAAAGAAAACCTAAGTGCAGAAAGCTTGGGAGAGTCAACCAAGGACATAGAGGTAATAAGTAGTGGTCTCCAGGAGAATCCTCACACCTGTGCTATTTAGATTAATGACAATCAGAATAGTTTACCTCTTCTGTTCTAAAGAATAAATTAATACAAAGGATATATAAGTTATTGTTCATAATTGTGGTTTATCTTTCCAAAATTAAAAAATTGTTGCCACCACCACACAAATACACACACATACACGACCAGCTTGAGTCCTGCTCAATACATAACTGAATGTCTCCCAAAACCCCTAACCTCACTGTTTCCAGACTTAAGTAAAAACTCATTAGAACAAAGACTAATTTCATTTTTAATTATTAATTTATTTTGGAATTAAAATGTAGTTACATCATTTTCTTTCTTCCTTCCTTCATCCCTACCATACATCCTCCCATTTACTCTGGGTTTTAAAAAAATTGTTGCCATATAGCTAGAAACATAGATGATAGATAGGCAGACAGACAGACAGACAGACAGACAGACAGATAGATAGATATATAGATAGATAGATAGATAGATAGATAGATAGATAGATAGATAGATAATGTCATTTGTTTGTGAATAATTTAACGGGTGATCACTTTATACTAGATAACAAATGGGGGCTCTTCCCTTGGAAAAACTCTTTTCTTCCATTTTTATTGCTCCTTAGTTGTAAAAGTTGAGTTTTTTTTTTTTTTTTTTAATAAAGGGTCTCTTTTTCCCCTATATCCTCCTGCTCACTCATCCTGCTCTATTTCTAATCCCTCTCAGATTGTCTTTGACCTCCCCCCACTCTATCCCCCATTCCCTCCCCCCAAAGTGCAGGAAGTCCCAAGGTGGGTCAGCTCAGCATTTCCCATACACTCCAGGCAAGTCGGATTTACTCATTCCAGTATCAAGGCTGAGGTTCGTGTTCCTCTGAAGGGAATGGGCTACAAAGTGCCAGCTCATTTACAGGATTCTACCTCTTGAGGCTCTACATACTGCCCATGCCAATCAACTGTTGCCTACCTTTGGAGAGCCTAGCTCTTTGGCCTATGGTTCTCCAGGGACTGTTCTTGATTAAGTGTGCTCTGCAGAGATCCAGGCAGACATCTCTTTGGTATTCCTGCCCATACTTTCTATCTATTTGCTCATACAGACTCTTCTCCCCCACTCTCCAGCTGTACAGGTTGCTCAGCCCAGTGCTCATCCATGGATCTCTGCCTCCACCTCCATTCATTGTTGCGTGTAGGATCTGTGATGACACTTAGGGTGGTTATTCATTTGATTATAGAGGAAGTCCTGTTTAGGCAACTCCTCCACTATTGGTTGGAGACCTAGCCAGGGACTTCCAGTGGGTTCTTGGGGGTTTCCCTAGCACCCAGTCTCTTTCCAACCCTGCATTGGCTTCTTATACAAAGATATCTATCTCCTTTTTCTCCCTCTTTGTTGCTCCTCTCACTCAACCATCTCCTTCTCTCATAATTTGTTCCCACCTCTCCTCATTTACTACCTGTTATGGTCCCAATTTTCTAATGAGATCTTCTGTATTTTCTCTTCCTAGGAGAATGTCTAAATGTCTCACTTAAGTTCCTTCTGATCCCAATCTATTTCGGGGTTGTGGTTTGCAAAAGCTAAGTTTTTAAAAGAAATATTTAAGGCCTGAAGAGCCTGGAACATTGCAACCAGTGCTCTAGAAACTGAAAATGATAATTGAGACTTCTTTGCCAAGCAAAACTATCTGCTAGAGTTGAAAGAAAAAGCTTTCCATGATACAAATAGATTAAAATAATTCATGGTCATTAAGCCAGACCTACAAAGAACACTGGAAATGATATATCAAACTACAGAGAATGATTACCGGAAACAAAAGGATATAGAAAAAAATATAGACCTATAATTACTAAATGCAGAATATAAGTAGGAGAGCAAACAGAAAAATTGCAACAAAATGGCAGCTATCTACAGCTTTCTGTAGTATCTTTAAATATTAATATCTTCAAAATTTTAGACAAATGACATAGGTTTATTGGGCCACTGTTTTCTTCATTGGGTTTTGAGTTTTGATAGTATGGGCATCAATCTCCTATCTGATATACAGCTAGCAAAAAATTTTCCTCAATATATGGGCTTCCTCTTTATTCAACTGATTACTTCCCTTATAGTCCAACTTTTCATTTTATAAGGTCAAATTTGTAAATTGTTGGCCTTAATTCCTGAGTGAACAAACCCTTGTTGAGATAGCTCTTATTTACACCTGTGTCACATAGGGTACTCTCTATGTTTATCCCTGCAGTTTTCACAACTCAGATTTGCATTGAAGTGTTTCATCTACCTGGAGCTGGTTGTTTTTGTAAGGTGGAAGAAATGGTGTCCACATGCTTCTATATGTGGACATTTAGTTTTTCCAGGATAATTTGTTGAAGTTTCTTTTTAAAAAAAAAAAAAACAGTTTTCTTCATAGGTATCTGGGCTTTTGTGGGGGGGGGCGGTTTGTATAAGTTCCATGTTGCTTTTATTACTATATCTCTGTCATATAGATTGAAATCTGGTATGGTAATCTATCCAACATCTTCTTCTATATTGCCTTGACTATTTCTGTGAACAGTGTCATACGAATTTTTATTGGGATCACATTGAATTTGCTAATTGCATTTATGAGGGTAGTGATTTTTAATATATTAATTTTACAAACCCGGGAGCATGGGCAGTCTTTCCATATTCGGGTATCTTTCTCAATTTTCTCTTCAGAGATTTAAAGTTTTCACTGTAGAAGTCTGACACTTCCTTAGTGAGGTATATTCAATGACTGCTGATGCTGGGAATACTTTTTTCCAAGAACAAGCCTCTGTTATAAACTCTTTTTAAGTAGTCAGCCCTATACACAAGTGACTGAGAGGAGCAAGAGGGGAAAGGGAGTCTGAACAAAGGGATACATGGGTAAAGAAATATGACTTTATTCATAATAAAAAATATATAAAATAAATTTTTTTTTAAAAAAAAAGAAAGCTAAAGAAAGAGTTAGAAGGAGACACAGTGATTTAGAGGGGCAGAGAGAGGGGAAGAAATAATGTAAATTAATTATAGTGTACTTGTGTATGGAATTTTCAAAAAAATTAAAAACTATAAAGTTAAAAGATATGTGTGCAACTGCTTAATCATGTGTGTAAGCAAGCGTGTGTGTGTGTGTGTGTGTGTGTGTGTATGTAAATTAAGCAAGTAAGAGCAAATATCCATGTTTATTTTAGAAAGAATCAGTTATCACACCAAAATTGAATGATTTATATGCCTTTGCCAGAAAACAGGATGGTAAATCACAGAATAAACCAGTTTAAATGAAGAATCAAATTATGGTGTGATGTTGAATGTCTTGAGAGTGACTCTTTTTCCTACTACTTAACATCTTGGAGATAAGACAGAATTAGTAAATTGTTTAATTCTCCTAGGTCTCAATTTCTCTTCATTATGGTTGGGAAAATAATTATGCTTGCCTCATACGTCCAATGTGGATATTAAAACAGTGCAACACATCAAATATTTTCAGACAAAACTTAAAATATAGTAAACACACACATATACACACACATGCACATGTGTGTGCGTGCGCGCACACACACACTACAAGCATGTATTATATCAAAAAGGTTAAAAGACTCTCAAAATAAAATGTTCAATACAAATAAAGAAGTTGGTTTTGGTATGTGTCACAGCAATAGTCTGGTAATACAGACATTATTTCTTGCTAGATTGAGTAAATAGGTTGATTAAACTTATCAATAAATCTATTGTTTTTTTTATTTTTCTTAAATAACATTTTTTCATTTATTTTACATAGGAACCTAAGTTTTCCCTTCCTCCTTTCCCCATCCCTGTTTCCCACCTATCCCCTTCCTATTTACTTCATCTGCATATCCATTCAGAAAGGAGCAGGCTTCCCATAGGCTTGAACAGAGAATGGCACAGGAAGTTAAGATAGAACCAGCTACTCCCGTTGTATCAAGGCTGTGCAAGGTAGTCCAGCATGGGGAACAGGTTTCCAGAAGCCAGCTAAGTACCAGGGACAGGTCCCAATCTCATTGCTAGGAGCTTTACAAAGAGACTAAGCTACACAACTGTCACACACATGCACAGTGCCTAGTGGGGAAGCACACAGAGACAGCTGGGCTGAGTTTGAGGAAGCTTGTAGATTCTATTGTTTTTAAGGGGTTTTTTTGTTTGTTTGTTTTGTTTTGTATTTGTGGGTGTCAAACTGCTGTAGACAATTATTCTGTTGTTATCAGCCAAGACTCCATTTATATACACTTTTACCTTTATCTGTTGTTGTTTAACTTATATTTTCTCCCTTTTATGGTATGCATGTTGAGGCATTTTCAACAGTCCACATAGCAGCTAGAAACAGATGGGCTAAAACAGAAAGCAGATCTAACAGGAGTCTGCAGATGACCTCCCTAAACTTCAAAGGTGATTGTAGAAAATAATGTATTCTTAACAAGTCATTATTATTTGACATAAATGCAATTATTTTTATTTACTTTTTGCTATTGCAATTTTTCATAGGAAGTCTGTGATGGTAGGACTACCTTTACTCACTTCTACTATCAAAGATTCAAAGATTGTTGAGAAGATTTCACTCTTCATAATAAGAAATGAACAGTGGAAATATAATTGCCATAAAACTTTCAAGTTTGATCTTAACAATATATACATTTACACATACCCCCACTTTGTGTAAGTTATCTGGGCACATCAGAGGAGAAGCAAGCAATAAATCATATACCAATTTCTACCAATCAATAACAGCCTCAAACCTTTCTCCTTTCTCTTAGTCTCATTTGGGGTAGCTATTCGGTCAGTTGTGGATTTGATTTTATTCTTATTGTTGTTACTGTTGGCATTGTTGCTAACCACATTCCAACCAACTGTCCACCACTAAACTTCTAGAAAGTCTTGCCAGCAGTGGGTGAGGTATTAGAAAAGGCTGGAAATGTCCTGTAACACTTGAATCCTCTCAAGATAGACAATATCAACACTATCTGGTCTTCAAAGTGACTATTGAGACACTGACAATCTTGTAATCAGCTTCACTGTTGCCTTTCTCTTTTTATCTCCCTGCAATTTATCCTGTATAATTAGCTATCTACTAATGGGATAGCTATTAAAGGTCTCTTCCAGTGTGGGGTACATGTCATATCTACTACCTTACTTGTAAGCAGTATTTTTTCAGATGCCATTTATATCAATACCTTGAACTGTAAAGAATAAAATTCTGTTTTTTAAGCAACCTAGTGTTTGGTCATTCATTATGCTGTGTAGAACTAAGAGTTACATTGGCAATCTACAAATTCATTGGAGAAAGCAGAAGTAGAAGAAGAGTGAATCTGTGTCTCTCTCTTCTCCCAGCATCCCTACGTCTCCTGTCCCTCACCCCTCCTTATTTAATCCTTTCCCGTTTAGTCAATGGAAGCAGGAAAAAGTATCATTTCTCCAGCTCTAGTAAATATCACAAAAATGTACTGTCTGGATAAACTAACTGCATATTTCTTTCAATGTCTGTATTCTCTATCCATCAATTTCATTTTTTTTTGTCTTTTCAAAATTTCAATTTCCCATGAGTTAAACTGGAATAAGAACTCCAAGGCTAATCCTGGAAAGCTTATGATTACTTTTATGTGCAGATGCACTCAGGTTAGCCCATGTTCACCATTTCAAAAATCCAGCTTTGTATGGGGGAAAATTTGTAAATGAAAATAAATTATGATTTTGCTGAAAACACATTCTGTAATATAGATCTTCCCAAAAAACTCTGTAAAAAATAAGTAAATAAATAAAAAATTCAGCTTGGAGGAAAACAGAAGCAATAACTTCTTCTTTTAAAGTCATCTCATATTTCCTCCCAAGATATGACATGAAAGTCAAGAATGGCCTTGATCATTGTTAAAACATAAGCAAAGCATCTTTTTTAATTATTATTTTCATTTCATCATTAACTAGGAGTTGCTGGTATAGATGTGACATGGGACACCTGTATAAATGAGAGAACAACTTTTGAGAGTTGATTCTCCCTCCCATAGCAGGCTCACAGCATCCCTCCCATAGCAGGCTCACAGCAAGTGCTGCTATTCACTAAGCCACATATCTGCCCCCAAAGTACAACTTTTAAACCAAACAAATTCATTTTTAAATTAGCATGGTTGGAAAAATGGCTCAGTGGTTATCAGCACCTGCTGTTCTTCCACAGGACTGGAATTCAGTTCCTAGAACCCAGGTTCAAAGCTTACAACTGCTATAATTACAGCTTATGGAGACCTGACACCGTCTTCAGGCAGAATAGATATGGTAGTTCACCTATAGTTTCAGCACTCAAACAGAAATGGACAGCAAATCTCTGGATTAAACTGGCTGAAAAGCTGTATCAGGAGTTCAACTGAAAGATCCTTCCTCAATGAGTAAAGTGAAGAGAGACAGGAAGATTCTATGTATGCCTCAATCCTCCACACACATGTTCATGCACATCATGTGTACCTACCATATATATATATACATGTATATATACACATATATATACATATACATATATATACCTATACTTAAGCAAAGATGCAAGCATACATATTACTCACTCAGATATTTATACAAAAAAATACATATTAGGTGAACCAGAAAGATCTTAAAAGGATCATGTGTGAATAATAAAATATTCATGAAGAAATTATATTTCTCATTATAATCCATTTGAGGGAGAGTGGAATTTTGTGATTAGTTCTACTTCTGAAAGCACCTGGACCTTATCAAGTGTGGGAGTACCTCAAAAGAAATTTAGGTGCTTAATATAAAATATTGCTGTTTTTCCAACCTTTAGAACCTAAGAATATGACTACAGTGAGTAATGAGAGTCATTGCTATAGTGGATCTAGTAGGTGATGTCAAAGCTAGATAGGCTGAGTCTAGTATGCCCTTACAAGGCAGAGAGACCTGGATGGAGACGAAAGACAGGGACTGAAGATTTTCAATTGCCAGAGAATGCCAAAGATCAACAGCCACTAATAACAGAAACTAATAATGGACAAAGAAGTGTCAGGGAGAAAGAGCACTGTCCTCTCAAGACCAGAACCATGGATATTTAACTTTGGGAACTGTGAAAGAAGTTGCTTTGAAGTTGCCGTTTATGCATCACTTTGTGAGGACAGCTCAGGGACACTCATTTTTATCCTAGGAAGCTGGCTAGTCTGCATGATTTTGCCCAGAGCAAAGGTTAAAGCCTTGGAGAAGAACAACACAGAGGAATGGATAGATAGAGAAGATGCTTCCTGTCATTCCCTAATTAACAGAAGTGAGTCCATAGGGATGCATGAACCTGAAACTGTAGGCTTCCAGAAAACTCTGGAATACAGCGAGGAAAGTGCCATAATACCATCACCAAGATTACAAGGCTAGGACTTACAAGAGACTCAATGTCTACTGGGAATGCTTGGAGACCATTTAATAAAAGATAACTGCAAATCTCTATTAAACCTATAATCAGCAAGGTAAGCAAGCAGAGCTGAGCCAGCCCAGGAGTAAAAATCTTATGTATTCTCATTGCTTTATCCTTTTACCCTGTATTTTTAGCTTACAGCAGTGGGAAAGAGAGGTGAAAAATGTTTCAGAGTCAGGTGAATGTGTAAGAGGGTGGAGAAGCTGCTACAGGATAGAGAGGGACAAGGAGAGATTTACTTCAGGTAGACATTTGAGGTTTTCAAGTTAAAAGGCTGAGTCTTAAAAGTTAAAAATAAAACAATTACTGCAACCTAAAGAGATTAAGAAGTGCTGTAGAAATGGAGTAATTATGGCAAGAGTCAGCTCCCCTGAAGGAAAAAGAAATCAATTGTATACTATTTCTCTTAGCAAGAAGAATAAAACTTTTGTCTTTATAATCCAGCAAGTCATGGCCTCAAAGTAAACTGTAATTATAATAGCAATAACAGTAATAGTATCATAAGAACTATTGTATTTTTTTTATCTTATCAGCAGAATGTTTCTTATCTGTAGGGAATGGAAGGCTATTCTCTCTATTCCTCTGCAGCAAAGCTGCCCTTGATCATCCCAAAGAACAAGGAATTGTTGGTGAGTGAAGGATTCCAAGGGATCAACTCAGAGCATTTGGCAAGGCCGATAGGCATCAAAATGATGAACACTTTAGGAAGTGAATGGTGGAGGTGGGAAGGTCTCTGGGGAGCGTTGTGCCTTGAAATGCAATCAATTTCTTTGGGGAGTAATTCATTAGGAAATGAGAAAGCAAATGTTCTGTCAAGAGGAAGCTTTGGAATCTATTACTGGGTTTTAATCAGCAGGCTTGCTTTTCCATTAAGAAACAAGGGAAAACGTTTTCTCTGGCCAGACAACTCTTTCAACAGGAGCCTTTGCTAGATTTCAATAAGGCAAAGTATTTGTAGGCTGAGCAGTTGCCCCATCTCTAGAGGATGGTAGAGTTTCTGAGTCAGGGAAATGGAAAGCAGTTTTGATAATTACTGAAGAAAGTTACTGACCTCTGTCAGTTACTGTGTCTTATGTTTGAAAGCAAGCTGTGTGACCTTGTGGAAAAAGCCCCACCTCTCTGACATTTAATATCATAGGCTAAGTTCAAAATTTCATACAGCTATAAAAGAGTTTTCATAATGTGAAAGGTGTGTGTGTGTGTGTGTGTGTGTGTGTGTGTGTGTGTGATAAACTTGAGAATACAGGCATCCTGAGTGTAAAGGACTTAGTATTTAAGTATTACTCTGTTAAATGTGAGCTTTGCTTTAACAGTTCTCTGGCTATGCCTCGTGTTTCCAATGCATCAGTGTTGTGTTGTTCAATTGAAAGGGAGCTATATCAAAAATTTAGTAAAAAAAATTGTTACTAAGTAGCAAAGCCAGATCCAAATCAGTGTTTCTGATTACAACTTCAAGTCTTATTAATCTCTGCCTTCTGTTGTCTCTACTCATTCACAGATACATCAAGTCAAACAATGAATAACTGGAAGGCTGGGGAGGAGCAGATGGAGGGATGGAAGGAGGAATCTCTGGTTGGTTTGTAAAATGAATAAAAAATCTTATAAAAACAGTCACAGTAATTATGTAATCATTTTCTTCAAACCACTGGGATTTATCATCACATAAACGATACATAAATAGGCAACATTTGAATAATGTATTAATCTAACATATATTCAAAAATAAGAGTTCTTTAGTTTTGTAAACCAGTCTCTTACCACCATACCACCTCTTCAACCTTCTTTCTATATTTTCCCCAGTAATTTAGCACATTAATTATTATTTTCTAAATAAATAATGCCAGTTCAATGACTTTTTAACTTCTAGAGAGAGATGTAATGCCACAGAACTGGTTATACAGACTTCTGATATACCATGAGGAGAAAATGATACACATGCATCACATGTTCTCACTACTCCCTCAGCCTCAATACTTCCTCATCTCTGTACGTCATCAAACACAACTGCCAACATAAGAGTCAAGGAGTCTCTTAAATGACACCAATATTGAGGAGCCATGTACCTTAAGACACAGAGTTCAGTTATAGGCTCTATTTGGTGTTACCCATTCTGCCTTCTATGTCCAAAACACTAAAATAAAATCAAATATTATTTTTGATGCAAGGGTCACCTTATACCTACAAACTTTTTCTCTGCCTATACTTTTAAATGTCTATAGTTAAATGAATGATACTTGCTGTCAGAGTTGGAATTTATTACTTTTTAAGTTTTTATTTGAATTATTAATGTACTTTGTGTGTCTGTCTCAGAGCACGCCCACTTGAGCGCAGTTGCCTATGGATAGATGCAATAAGAGGTTTATTGTCACCTGGAGCTCTAGTTACATGTCATTGTGATATACCCAGTATGGGTTCAGGAAAACAAACTGTTGCATTATTATAAGAGTGGTATGTACTCTTCACTGAGCAATCTTCCTAGTATCTGAGAATTTATTCTACATGTTCTATAAATTGGGCCAAAAGTCAGCACTAAAAGCTTGAATTTGATCCTTCCTCTTTCAGGGCCTGAAACATAGAACAAGGCACTTTGCGTGAATGGAATGCAACATCTGGCATTTGTGTTTTGAAACCTTTGTGTTTAAAGGAATCAGCGACCTGTAGACAGTCCTTGAAAATAGACTAGAATGACTGCTCCTTTGAATTTTTATATGCTTGAGAGTTTAGGGAAACAGGTAAATGAGTTATCTCCTTTATATGAATGCAAAAATAAGCATTCTACATTGTATATTATACTTTTTAGTCCTATCTGGGGAATAAAAACCAAACATTTAAATTTGTCTGAGCCATGAAAAGGAAACATACACACACATTATATGTGTTTGTATATAAGTTGAAGTAAATTAGACATATGCAGATATCTGCACATATCCTTTGTGAATACTAGAAATGATAAAATAATTTGTTTAAGCAACACTGCTTATTTGCATGGTAAAAGAGAAAATGAAAGTTCTAAGTGAATACCCGGGGAATTGTTTAGTCTTGCAAATAATCAAATAAATGCAAATTAAAACAATGAGGTTACATTCCATTGCTATCACACAGAAAAACTGTTTTAAGAATAAATCATAGTTGCCAATGATGATGAGGTAGCAGTGCAACTTATGAAATCAGCGTCTGATGTGATGCCAATTTAGATTGATCTATTTTGAAAGCAATAAATCAATGTAGTAAAGAAGTAAAGAGAGTTCACTCAGCCAATATCAGAAACTGCTACCGAGAAGACATTTGCTCTATTTTGCTTTGAATTAAAATGTTGATTACATTCTTAAATATGACTAAAATGGCAAAATTACTAAAATTTTCAACATGTGCTATTGCTTAGATATGGTTTTAGTGTGTTCTTAAAGGTTTCCATTTTAGAAGTATACCCTTGGTTTAAACATGTTAAGAGATGGCAGGATATTACTTGTATGTATATTTTGACCTTTTGGTATTAAAAACCAGTTCGTGTCCTTTTCCCAGGGACAGACATTTCTCACACTCTAGGTATTCATTGGCTAATTGTAGTTCTTTTGTAGATTGGGCAGGTTGTTTCTGCTTATTTAGGAGTATGCAAGCATATATAGTATATATTTATATACTTATGTATATTTATGTATATGTAAATAATGAAAAGCATAGTTATGAATTTGAAAGAGGAGAGATCTATGGAAGTGTTTGGAGGTGGGAAACTGAAGTCATTATATTATAATATCAAAAAAATTTTAAAAAATAATTAAAAACAAAGAGATGGCTGGATACTTAAGAGTGGGGATTATGGTACTTCTGGGGGGATTCTGATTAGTTCTTGTGAGAATACTTTGTAAACAGTGAGCGTCTTCAGATCATTTGTTTCCTGACTCCCATGATCACGTTATCTCATAGACATTGCTACTATTGGCCTTCAATCTGGAAGTGACTGAGTCATTGGGACCCTTGACAGAGACAGTGCTCCAGCGTTTGGAATATATACTTCTTAAAATTATAAACTATGTAGAACAGTTTTCTTGTCTAAACTCAACCATTTAGTTATACTACTAAAATAGGAGTAATACACTATGATAAAACTGCTTATTAATATAGATACATTAAAATTTTATGGCTCCTGAGGTAAGGAAAGTCGCTTTATCTTTGGGATGTTGTCACTAATAGTTGCTCATGACCTGGTGGTTGACATTGCAACATTGACAGCACAAACAGAAAAAAGTGTCAAAAAAATGAAAATAGAAAAGATTTTTTTTTAATGCTATAATAGGGACCAAAGAGATGGCTCATCATTTATAGTAGCTTTCTGCCAAGTCTGTTGATCTGCGATCCCAGGGACTCATACACCAGAAAGTGAGAAACAACCACAGAAAGTGATCCTCTCACCCCTACAGGCACCATGGCACCTGGGTATCACACATACATGAAAATACACAATAAAATGTTAAATGTTGCAATAATGTGTAAATAAATATAGAACACTAATGTATAAATTCTTATTATAAAACTTTATATCTCTAAGGAAAACATCTGAAAAAACCATATTTGCCTGTAGCTGATTTTTTTTAACTCTTTGCTCTTGGCAGGGGGGGCTGCCACCCAGGTCCCAAATAAATACACAAATATGTATTCTCATTTATGAATGCCCAGCCTTAGCTTGGCTTGTTTCTAGGCAGCTTTTCTTAAATTATCTATCTTTTGCCTCTGGGATTTTACATTTATTCTCTTCTTACTCTATGACCTGGGCTGTGTAGCTGGCCCCTGGTGTTTTCTCTCCTTGTCCTTTCTGTCCATCCCCTTTCTATCTATTCCTTCTGTATTCGGCTTTGCCTATTATTTCTCCCTCCTGCCTAGATACTGGCTGTTTAGCTCTTTATTAGGCCAATAAGGTGTTTTAGGCAGGCTAAGTAAGACAGCTTTACAGAGTTAAATGCAACATAAGATAATGTAACACATCTTTGCATCATTAAACAAATATTCCACAGCATAAACGAATTTAATACATTGTAAGCTAATATTCCACAGCATTCGCCCAACATTGCAATCAAACAAGGAAGATGAACTTTTACAGAAGGTGAATTCAAATGCAAACAGGGTATGAGAGGAGAGGTAATTGAAACAAAAAAAGAACTGTGATTTTGCCATGTATTTGAACATTTTAGTTCTTACAGAAAAGCCTGCTTGACATCATTTTAATTGTTTCTCTGTTGGTTATAAACTAGGATTATGAAAAAGTCAACAATATGTTTAACTTTATTTATTTTTTTATTTTCCTATTTAAAAGAGTTGACTGCAAGGATTTTTTTTTTCTCTGTGGAGTAAGGAGCTCAATTCATGGCTGCTACCTCCCTGGCACATGTGAGCAAATAGTTTTTGTGTTAGTTTCCTCTTCTAAAATATTAAAATAATCCTTTCTCATAAGTGTGGAGAGTTCATGAAATAAAGTCTTTATCACTTAGCAAAGATTCTGACACACAGTAAGTGTTTAAGAAAAAAAAAATATTTTTTCCCACATTTTGTCAGCAGTTAACTTTAGGTCACAAAACACTATATAGAGTGTGTTTTTAATGTCAGAATGCCTAAATAAAAAGTAAAAAGCAAAGACAAAAGCTGTGAAGCATATATCTGATGAAAATATTTCCACTTGGGGCTTTACTGAGACAAATATATTTGTGAGTCCAATTTTTTCCCCATCTACTCCAGGAGCTTTGGATTTTTGCAACACATAAGGTGTTGCAACACAAATGCATTTATAAAATTAGATTTTGAAATGTGTTTATATCTGAAAAAGTAACACTGCAAAATTATGTCAGGCAGGCTTTTCTAGAAGACAAAATATTTGAATACCTAGCGAATGATCTCTATCACCTCCTGTCTTATATCCCTATGTTTGCATTCAGACATTGTCTTCTGAAAGTTTTTACCCCTGTCCTCCTATCCTTACCCAGTGCCATTAAATACACAGCAATATATTCTTCATTTTTCTTTCTCCTGGTGGGCTCTGGCCTATTTCATATATGCAAAGTTCATACAGGATCCAAAGCTTCCTGCTGCTTTATGGACTATACAGAGTATCTAATACAAAGATCCACAAAGACAGCCTTTAGATTTTCAAATACAGAGTTTTAACTTGAAAGGTGTGCACATTTGCTCTATGAGGGCATAACAATAGCTCCCCATCGATGTTGTTACTCTTTTCAATATAACCATATTTGAAAGGAATTCAGGTTCTTTATCACAAAAGTATTCCAAGGACCCAAACTCCTCAGGATTCAAATCTCCAAAACTCTCATTTGAGAGGAGCCACTGTAGTTTCTTTTGAACATTCCATCCTTGACTCTCTGTCTGGATCAGTATTATACGGAGGACAATATTTCTAACTAAAGACCTTGGTTGAGACTAAAATGAAAAACTGAAATGCATCTTTTCCTTCAAGATGTCCCTCAGTAGCCACTTTACGAATGTACTCAGGAAACATACTGCATATTGAACAGCTGAATGAGATCTTGTGGTCTCCAGCACATTCTCTTTAGGGAATTTCTTTATTACATGAATTTTATGAACAAATTTTCACCAAAATCCCAGTAAAGGCCTTCAAGAATTTCCAGATGTGAATATCAATTCACAAAGAGAATCCTAGTCTAACCAATGATCACTGATTACAACTATGTGACAGAGCTGAAGTCCGACCATTTTGCTAGATCTGAGGAAAATATCTTCAAAGAAGAATTTTTTTTCCCCTAAAACTATTTGTAGACTTGTATGAACTAATTACTGACAGCATTCCAAATATATATATAGATGAAATCCATTGTATTCTTACTCTGTGCATTACTCATTCATTTGCTTACTCAATCATTCAACATATATTGAATGTCTACTGTGTTCCAGGTACTAGTTTAAAGAATTAAAACAAGGTTGTACAATGTAATATTAACCTATAGCTTTGTAAAGCATCTATTCAGAAATGAATAAAATAACATAAACAAAACATAGGTATAGATATGGTCTGTTAGAAGTTCATAAATACATGTGGAAAAATTATAGCTGGTATTAGAGATAAAGAGTAATGAGGTAATGTGATGTGTTAAATAAAGTGAGAAAATGTATACCCTAAAGTCTTTTATATCAATATTTGACATAGATGGTAGATGTAGGCATGGCATGCTTTATAGAACATAACCCTCCCTCAAGGTGGCATATGACGGTCTGTTAATTTTCTCAGTTTTGTTCCTTTCAGATTGTTATCCTAGAGTGTTCAGGTGTTTTTGGCCAGCAGACATTCCGTACTGATATGTACCACTACAAAAATATGTAGTTTCTCTACTCTGTTGTGTCTAAATTCAGAAAATTTTTTCCTTTTCCCTTCTCTTCTGTCTTTCTCTCTCAGATGTTTACTCGCACTTAACTGTATGCTTCCTCTAGTACTTGGAGTATTTTTTCCCTAAGGCCACCCTTCCTACAATGTGGCTTCTTGTTCATCATGTGGCTGAACTCCATGCCAGCTTAACTCAAATGACATGGCTATTTCTCCACTTTGCTCTTCAATGCAGCTGCAAAGATTCACAGATTGCTGCTCTAGGCTTTTTTTTATGCAAATAATATCCTCCAGATTCCTTTGAGTCTGTTCATAAATTCTTTTTTTAGCTGTACTAAGAACCCCAAGGAGAGGCATCTATTTTCCCAGTAATACGTAGTAATTTTTCCATGACATCTCCAAATTTCCCATAACAGACAGAAAGAGGAACAATGTCAGTGTTTTAGAGCTTAGTCTTGGTCAAATGGCCAGTCATATTTTGGGAACATGTAATGTCTGTGTTGCTCTGCTTATGATCTTTTACATTTTTTCATCATTCTGTGGATGTTTGGGCTTCAATATTTCTTGAAATTCCAAGTCTAGCTAGTTTCTATGAGAATCAACCTGGTATACTTCCAGATGCTTTTAGGGGCAAGTGGGTTGAGTTCAGGATTAACTCAGAACAAACTATGAATAGGGTGGATGGGACAAAATTTTAATGACCAGCACATTTCTTTCTACAATATAGAGTGTAACTGCATGTTTAATATGAACTATGAAATATTCCTATCTCTTTTGTCCTTGCCATAATCACATTTTTCCCTCAAAATATCTGCATTTGACAATCCCAGTCATTTTTCTTAACAGATATACAAAGGTAAACATCACATCTCTTTCCACAGAAACTGGTGCTTTTGAAAACTGAAAGAGGCTGAGAAAAACCACTACACTCTGTAGGTGATGTGCTGGCCATTCAATCATGAAGGTGTGATTTTGAATCTCCGGAAACCATGTTTGTCACAACTGGAGGTGTTCCCTCAAACATTGTAATCTCAGAGCACTTATGAGAAAGTGGGAGTCAGGGAGAACAGAATCCCAGAAGTTTCTGGGCATATGATGTAGAGTAAGCAGTGAGGGCAGGGAGTATAAGCTAAGCAAAGCAAAGTCCAATAATTAAAGTTGTCCTCTGAGTCCTATACTCCCCCACAGATTAAATAAATAAATAAACAAACAAACAAATAAATAAATAATAAAACAAATTAAAAGACAATACACAGAGATTCCTGGCCTCGATCCTCAAAGTTGAGTCAGTAAATCTCACCTAGGGCCAAATTGTTAATATTTTCAAGAAACTACTAGGCAAATCCATGCTGTGTCCTGGTAACAAAAATACCACTTCTGAGTGTATACCCTAAAGACACACATTCGCACTCCAAAGGCTAATGTTCATAGCAGCATTATTTATAATAGCAAGAACATGGAAACAACCTGGATGCCTCTCAACTGAAGAATGGATTAACAAACTGTTGTGCATCTACACAATGGAGTACTACTCAGTGATAGACCCCAGACTCAGGGTACTATCCTCAGGAAGGGGGGGGGTGGCAAGAACCCAGACTCCAGGCCAATTGATGCAAAAAGCAAGAGGATTTATTTCGTCTGTACAGGCAGCCTATCTCCCTGCCTCTGGAACAAGAGAGTAGCAGGGATTAACAATCTCATATCTCTTTAAAAGGCTAAGACCATAAAATCACCATAGCAACTGGGGCAATACAGGACTGGTCACTTTAAAGGTCATACTTTAAAGTCATAAGGTTGTTCACAATAGTCATAGGGTTGCCTCAAGGTCAGCTGGTTAGGGGGCTTTTACAACCAGGTATTGATCACCGCTATTCTGCTTGGAACTTCTGGTATTTTAATCACATTTCGACTATTATGTTCTATCTGAGTTGATTACAGCTACCTGGGCTGGGTCACTCTGTTTGCTGGGACAGACTTTTAGACTTTTAGTTCCTTGTTCTCATGGGGGGTGCTCTGCCGAATACCTGAACTGAATGCCTGAGTCAAGCCTTAGAACCCAGGGTCCTTCACTCAGCAGTAAGAACAAATGATATCCTCAAATTTGCAGGCAAATGGATGGATTTAGAGAATATCCTCCTCAGCGAGGTATCACAAACCCAGAAAGATAAGCAGGAGATGTACTCACTCACTAGTGGACTCTAAACAAAAAAGCAAAAAGCAAAGCATGTCCAAGCTGCAAACCACAACCACTGAACAGCTTGGGATCTGAAACACCTTGGACTGGAACGCTGGAGTCCATTCCCACTAGAGGAGCACCTGACTCACTCTTGATGTCAGGGTGAGGAAAATGGATCTGCCAGGAATGGATGCTGAACTGAGTAATACTGGGGCCTTGGGACCTCCTGCCCTTCCTGGGGAGGAGATGGGGAGATGTGGAGAAGAGAGAGTGACTGGAGGGGGTAGGAGGGGAAAGGGACCTTGAATAAGGATATATATGAATAGAAAATGTGACTTTATTCATAATAACAAAAAAGAAAGAGAAAAAAAAAGAAAACAAATAGCTAACCCTAACCCTAGCTCTTTCCAGATCTTAATAAAATGTTTTTGTTCAGTTCTTACTGCATCTAAGACGTTCACAGATTACTCTTGACTTATTGGTATTTCTGTGTCTGTGGTAATAAATAAAAGCTGAAATGTCTATTTAAGTCACAGATGAGTGTATCACATTTGCTATCTGGTAATACATTAGTGGTATATCACGCTTGGTCTCTTCTTTTCATCTTCAAAGCAAATCAGTGATGGTTCTGTTGACCAGTGTCTAATTCAAAAACCTGTCAAAGAATTCAGCCATTGATAAAATTTGTGGAAGTACAGAGCTTGGATCTGAGTTTGTCTTGTATTCCAGACTCCTGCATTCCCCATTGTGCTCTGCTACTCAAGTATGTTCATTTCATAGTAGAGAAAAGGACTGGGGAGTGGAGACCCCATGAAATGTGCCAGTTAAAAATTAGAAAGGTCAATTAAGCAGCAGATTCAATTTCTTTTCTTTTCCTGCTCAGAAAAGAATGCATCTCGTGTTAAAGTCTACAGCTCAGACAGTGCTAAAACAAATGCTACCCTCAGCTTCCCTGATGTCTCAGAAACATTCCCTGTAACATCTGACATTCTCCTCTTGAAATTTAGAATAGAGTTGAAAGGCCATGCAGGCTGCTGTTGTGACCACAGGAAGGACTATGTCAGCAGCACCACCAGCAGGAGGGTGGAAGCATGGACCTCCTTCTGTGCAGCTGGCCTAGTACCCAGCATGTGCTGGTTGTCATGGCAACAAGGGCACTGTTGTTACAGGTATCTTATTGTGACTGAGACATGTGTGACTCAAATGATGAGGGGAATTAACGAGGACCTGCAGCTGGCTCTGCAGAGCCAGCAGGAGGGCTCTGTGTCCTGCAGGGCCCTAAGCAGTGCTCAGAGAATTGATAGTATCTGGGAAGTTCAGGAATCTAAGTCAAAATGTCTAGAGAAAACCTCCATGTCCGTGTGCCTGGCAGGAAGCACAAAGAGACTGCATTTAGGTGCCTAGCTCAAATTTGTTATTCGTGATTAGAAAGAGAAAAAAAAAACCTTTCTCAACCTCAGAAAAGCATCACTCAAACCTCTTCCTTATTTCACTGCCAACTCTTTTTAATTTGTAGGAAAGAGCACATATGGGTTCAAAGTCAAAATAGAATCCAGGCAGCTTCTTCTTTGAATTCATGTGAACTGCAAAGGATTAGAGTATAACTCCAAATGGCATCCATGTTTTGGAATGTATGAAAGATGATTGTCCATGAAAAGTGGTTTAGAGCTTCAAAAGTAATGAGTTATCAACCAGTACATCTCAATGGAATGTCAGAGTAGGAAAAAGTTTACAAAGTGAGATAAAGAATTGTGAAGTAAAATATAGCTTTCTTAGGCTGTCTAAAACAGGGCTTCCTACAGCTGTACTCTCTTCCAAACCCTGAGACTGTGTCTGTTTGTACCATTCAACACATTATTACTTCTTTCCTCTATGTATCAAGTCATTAATATTTGGTACAGAATAAGAAGAAGGAAAGAAATAAGAGAAGGAAAGAAAACCGAACAAATCATAAAATACCAAAACAGAATTACTTTTCATCTGAAAACCTTTTTCTCATATCATCTATTCAAGACATTAGTACTTAGAGGTATATATGATAATCTTCTTTAAATTGAAGATGAATGATGAGAAGAAAAAAATAAATTATAGAAGAGAGCTAAATTATGATGATTGTTAGTAGAGAGATGATTGGTATGATATATATGTAAATGAATGACAGAACAAAAATATGTGATAGGTGATATATTAATGAATGATGGGCAGATAGATACTAGAAGGTAGACAAACATGATAGAAAAACAAATAGAAGAAAACATTGAACTCCAAAGAGCTGAAGGAACACATCCTAAATCAGAAACAGAACATGAATTCAAATTTATGTCTTATTATCACAAAACCAAGTTTTCCTACTATATGCTGTTTTTTGCTGTCTTTTAAGAAAAAACAAAAATAAAAATAACCTTTGTTTTAGGGTTTTCTTGCTGTGGAGAGATACCATGACCATAGTAACTCTTATAAAGGAAAACATTTAATTGGAGCTAGCTTATAGTTCAGATATTTAGTCCTTTATAGTCATTGTTGGTTTCATGTGCGAGAAGAGACACACACACACTCATTCTACCAAGGCCACACAAAGGTTTATCTAAGAGAGTTCCCAGGCATAGACAGAAGCAGAGAAGCAGGACAGGAAGAGAGAGAGACCATAGCATGGCATCTCTTTTTAAGGGAAGGGGTGTGCATGTGTTTATGTAGTCATGTTTAGGGGTGTGCCTCCTACGAGGTGCATCCCATTATAGCCATGTTGGCTCAACCACATGGAGTGCCAGGAATACTTACATCTCACCATTTTGTTTATAATAGAAAGAAAACCAGGTTTATGTAGGGTAGGGTAGGGGGAAAATGATTTGGGGCGGCGAATCTCAAGGCTGCTTCAAGCTGTCTTAAGGGTGAAGTTTGTCCTTTTAGGGAACTGTATTCTTGACAGTTGGTCTGTTGGATTTTGCAGGTCATTTTCTGCAGTCTGGATGAGCCTAAGACACGGAATGGTAAATTTTGATTTTCTGGAGCTTTAAAAGGAAATTATGAGTTAGTAAGAGATCCTTGAGAAGTGATAATATAGTGAGTGTATTCTGCTGGGTCTGGGGATGGAAAAAGGTTAAACCGGTCTTTAATTCTTTTCTTTTGGTCCTGGGGAGGGGCTGGGAAATGGTCTGTTTTACCTGTATTGACTCTGAAAATGGCTCAGGTTTTTCTCATTTTTCAGAAGCAGTGGCTGGAGGGTTGGTTAGTCTGTGAGGGAAGTAGAGGAGGGGTGAGCCAAAATACCTCTGAGCCTTTTGTTGGTCACCATCTTGTCTTTGGGTCTGAGAAGCAGGCTGGAATGGACAACTCAGAGACAGGGGATTTCAGAGAAATGTGTCTAGTGACACAAGGATTTTTGAATGTTTTTCACTTGGTGGTCCACCTGGGAGACTGGAAGACTAGAACTGACAGGTTTAAGCAGACAGCAAGGTGAATAGAGGCAGCTAGAGCAGCTGATGGAGTCTGGATTCAGGCAAAATGTGACTAAAAGTTAAAAAAAAATCTCTTTTTTATTAGGAGTATGGGGCAGGTTGGCATGACCAAAAATGAGTGAGTGATAGGGACATCTCTGAAAACATAATTAGGTGGCAATGTCTGATGAGGCCGGAATTATTTGCTTCTCACCCTGACAATGGAGAGGTTAGAGAGATGAGACCCCAAAGCTCCTGCAGTACTGAGTATGTAGCTTTCAGTGTCCACAAGGAGATGGACTGCCCTGATACCATTATGACTACTCAAGGCTCCCTCTTTGCAATGAGGGTGGTCAGCTTAGGGAAGCCTTGGCAGTGCCAATTACCCATGGCCAGGCCTTAGGAAGTGGTCTCTGTGTAATGTCTCCTTGTCACGTGGGGCTTGGGGACACTCACTTAGACCAGCATTAACTTGATGGTGACTTGGACAAGGCCTCTGTGAGGCTAGGCAAGAGCAAGACAGTAGGCAGCTTTTGCCAGGAGGTTGTATCTATTTTGTGATACACTTTAAAAGCCAACTTTTGCCTGTGAAGTCTGCCTGAGGCCCCCTCTCAAAGTCTAAGTTTTAGCTTTGACATCAGGGTTAAAAAAAAGGACCATGCACTCAGGGATCTAGTATACTGTGAGAGTGTATTTGTGAGGCATTTAAAAACCTGATGAACTTTATCTGCATGAGTTCTAGTCTGTTCCCAAACTCGACTTTACTCTATAGCCTATTTTTTTTTTAACCTGAGAAAGTTTTGACAGAGGAAACAAGGTGCAAACTTTTATTATCTTATCTATAGCCATTGCTTTTTGTTGAGGGAGAACTGGATTCATGTGGCTAGAAACAGAAGAATAGAAAGCAAGAAGAGAAAGTCTAGAGTTGAGATATGAAAAGAAATAGGAAAACTCTTAAGAACGGAGAGCTGGAAGAGAAGGTTTAGAAATGACATATGGAAACAAATAGGGTTAAGAACAACAAGCTGGGACAGAAGGTTTAGAGCTGAGATATGAAAAGAGATAGAAAAAGATAGGAAAAAAACCCTTTCTATCTGCCTGTGTGCTTGCGAAAGTTAGCTCTCAAAAAATATCTGGGTTGGTGAGCTGTTAGTTGGCTATTTTGAGTAATCTAAGGGGTAATCAGGGCATTTGTGTGTGTGTGTGTGTGTGTGTGTGTGTGTGTGTGTGTAAAAAACAGATAAGCTTGGTGGTGTCTAGATAAGGCAAAAGGCTAAGTGGCCTTAGAGACTCCAGTACCCATCTTAAAGGTGATGATGGAAGAATACCTTTCACTGGCTTATTCCTCATTATCAAGACTTAAGGGTGTCAGGGATGCCAAACCTGGGTTGTCACCCAGTTGAACGATCCCGCAGTGAAGCGGGACCACACTAGACAAGCTTGTCAACTGCCAGGGTAGCCCACTTGGACAATGCCCAAAATTTTGCAAATGTCCATAAGCTCTCATCAAAGCAAAGGGGAAGCTTTAGGAAGGTACACTCGAATAACAACAGGTGCACCGAAACCATCAGCCCCAGCACCATGTGTCTGAGTTCTATCCACAGTGTCCGCCAGCAGGACAAAAACCAACCAAGGTAGACGCCGGTGCAATACTCTGTGGGCAAGTCCTTGGTGGGGCAGTTAGAAGGTGGCTTTGCAGTGAACTTTGTATCAGGTTCTCCTAGCTTATGTGCACCTAAACTCAGGAGAGAGCTTATCCGAGTCACAGCACCAATGTTGGTTTCACGCATGAAAAGAGACACACACACACTCATGCTACCAAGGCCACATGAGGGTTTATTTAAGAGAGTTCCCAGGTGAGTATAGAAGCAGAGAAGCAGGACAGGAGGAGAGAGAGACCATAGCATGGCCTCTCTTTTTAAGAGAAGGGGTGTGCACAGGTTTACACAGCCACACTCAGGGACATGCCTCCGTAGGAGATGCATCTCACTGGAGCCATGTTGGTTCAACCACGTGGAGTGCCAGAAATACTTACAGTCATGACAAGAAGCATGTTTGCATACAGGCAGGCATGATTCTGAATAGGTAGCTGAGAGTTCTACATTTTAACCCATGAGCAGCAGGAAGAGACAGTGACACGGACACCTGGCTTGAGCATCTGAAACCTCAAAGCCCACATTTGATGACACACTTTCTCCAACAAGGCCACACTTATTAAAACAAGTAAGGCCATACCTCCTAATAGCACCACTCCCTATCAACCTATGGAGGCTATTTTCATTCAAACTACCACATCTCCAAAGAGTTTTCTTTACACTCCCAGTAATTTTGATACTTTATTGACAAGGAAGAAACGTGTCTTCTTAAATGCTACATTTCATAGTTCTTGTGCCAATCTTCATTATGAATAAGAAACAAGGTTTGTTGAATGATTTTACCAGTTGTATGTTGTAATTCATTTATAGCCCTCTAACATAAGGAATATGCTAAATATTCATTAATACTAAAAAAATGCAGATCTGGAGATATGGTTTAGTGAATAAAATCACTAGATATTCTTCCAGATGACCAAAGGTAAATTCCCAGCACTGACATGGTGGATACTAACTGAATAAAACTCCATTTCCAGTCGATCTGAGGCAGTCATCTAACTTTCTTGGGCACTGCATATATAAGGTATACAGATATATGCAGACAAAGCATTCATACACACAAAATAAAAAATAAATACTTAAAATTAAGATATGTAAATTTAGAGTTAAGATCATTTACTCACTCAGCAATGTCTTCAAATTTGAGAATAGTTGTGTTTTCAGAAAACATACTTCTTCATAGTGCTACTCCATGAGCCTAGGGGAATGCAAACTATTTGGAGACACAGGGAAGAAAATATGTTTTGTTTTTCTACAGTTGGTTCCCATGGAAATACAGCTAAACCATGGAAATTTGGTATTTAAACAGGCATATTTTAAGAAGCTAAAAACTCTTCTCATGTCACTTCCATATGTTTTAATTTCTGATTATTTTCTGTACCTTTCTTATTGTTTAAAATAATGATTGGATACATAGGAAACCAAAGTTTACAAACAAAATAATTTTCACAGAAGCATTCTTCCCATTGTGTGGTTGATAGAAATCAGTGCATTTAATATTCATTCCAGACTAATTAGCTAAAGCTGGGATCCCATGAGCACCAAGAACCAAGGGAAGGAACAATTCAGAACATCTCTGTCTAATTCCTCTTTAAATGCTAATAGCTTTGAGATTATTCTATTAACAGGCAGATCCAGAAAAAGAATAAAGACCTGTTTCATTTAATAATAGCCTCAACAAATGGATTGTATGGTCCAGTAACAGTCTGAGCAATTATCTATTTATTTAGGTCAACCAGGTGTGTGCATCAGGAAAACATAAACAGGCAGAAGCCAATCTATGTACAAACCTGCAGCCTCAATGTGACACACTGGGCCTGATGACAACTAGCTGCATTCTGTCTCTCAAAGAGCAAAGACTTTCATTTGTGTCATAAAACTCTGATGTCAAGCATCTATTTCATGATAAATAAAAATCACTATCTTCTTAGGAATTGTGTTCAGGGAAGAGGGGGAAAGATCTTGAGAATGAACACTAGCCATTACCTAGGAAATAAAATAATTTGAGTTTAAATTTTGTTTTACCCCTAGTAATCCCTAGCATAGTTTTCCTAGACTAGCTCCTATCATTTTTAAGATCAGATCACACTCTAGCCCAGACTGTAACTGACATTATCACCATTTGCCAGAACAAGCAAATTACATTAAGTATTTATCAAAATTTTATTTGTACAGACCACCTAATTATTATAAGTTTTTGCTTTTTCACTTGTAAAATACATATAATTGAAGAATAAAGCTCATAAATGTTATTCTAAGGGTTAAATGAAAAGAGACTGTCTTGAAGTAAGCACTCAGTGCATGTTCTTAATTGTTACCTGGCCCCGCTCCAGAAGTTGACTCTAACAAAAAAGCATTTGAGGAAGGCCAAGGGCATTGTGATTAGCTTAAAAGTTTGGTTGTTTAGTATTCAAAAAGGATCTATCAAACAAAAAGAGTGTGCCAAAAAAAAAAAAAAGAAAAGAAAATCTAAGTCATGGATGATACTGTTGCTAGAGCAGTAATAAAGTCGATACTGGGTATTTGATTTTAAACACACAAAGGAGAGGCACAACATGTTGGTTAGGAAAGGAGCTGGCACATAATCACCATTTAGAATTGATCGTTATCAGAAGAAATATCTTGAGAGCCTACGAACTAGGAGTGGAAAAGCATTTTCACAGTATTATTATATCAAGTGATAACATAGATGTGGCCTTAAGGAGAAGAAGAGGTTTCTTTTAAAATCCTGGAGAGGAGTTTCATTAGGTAAGGTAGCCTAATGCAAGAGTGAGAAATGAGCTGTCTTGGATGGGCTAACAGGAGAAGGTCCAGAGAAACTTCAGAGAAATGCCCCCAAAAGGAATGCCTAACTTTTATAAGAAACTAGAGGAAAATGGAAATAAAAGATAACTTTTGCTCTTTTTCACTTCATCAAGTCTTTGTTGTCTTGACTCATCTCTTCCTGAATGAAGAAGAATGAAGGTGACGTATCAGAAACTTTTAAGGAGGTAGCCTGCAGTGTTAGACCTTAGGTATCATCTCTGGTGGTGAAGTTTGTCTCCATGTTTCGAAAGTCTATTCCTAGTATGCCACTAATAGGAGGTAGTATAACCATTAACATATGGAACTTAATAGGACATATTACAGTCATCAATCATGTGACACTGAAGAAAACTGGTCCTTCTAATCCTTTTACTTCTCTCTCCCTTGCTTCCTGTCCATGTAATAAGAGTTTTGGTCTCACTTTTTTATGACCTGCTGCCATCAGGTCCAAAGACAGAAACCAACCTATACTGAAACTAAATTTGTAACATCATAGGCTAACATTACCTTGTCTACATATAAGTTGATTATTTCAGGTATTGATTTCAGTGACAGAAAGCTGAACAATCCAACCAGAGATATTAGTAAGATTCTTGATTCTTATTGCAAATAGCCAAGAGGGTATATCAACTAATCAAGAATCAGGTTCAAATATATGTTAAATGCTTTCTTGGTATGGTTCTTTAAAAGTCATATACTGAACATAGCAGAGCTAATTTTTACTTTTCCAGTTTGTGAGAGAGTTGCTATTCTTTCACATTACACCAATACATGAAATCATCTGCCCTGACTTTTAGCCACATAGATCTCATCATGACTTTAATTTAAATATCCACAATTAGAAACAATTTATATGAAGTTCATAATAGGATATTTTTCTATGACCCATTATTTCTGTCAGAAAAAAAGCATATATCCAAGAAATTATATAGGCATATATATACACACATACATACATACACACATATATATATAGTGTGTGTGTTTATGTGTCATAGAAAGATAATATATATTCATACACACATGCAGATATACACACTTAAAATGGAATATACAGAGAAAGAATAGGAGATGCCAAAAAAATTGAACCAGTAGCCAGCTCCAGTGGTATAGAAAAATAATCAGAGCAAGGTTCATTGTAGGTAGACACTCAGAAAATCTGTGCTTGGCTCAAAGCTCTGCTTTGTAATATGGTTCATAAAATCATTGAAACAAGTGGCAATGTCTTTATTTTTACTGTAACCTAAACATATGCCCCTGTTTCTGGGTATATAAGTGACAGAAAAAGTTACATGGGAACCTCCCAGGGTGTGGAAAAATCCAATTTCTTGAGCTGATGTATGTATTTGATAAACTTCATTGAGCTATGTACACATGATTTGTGCACTTTACCTCATGTAATTTATAATTTAATAAATTGCTGTTGAATAAGTTGTGAAAGAATAAATAGGTCATAACACAAAAGCAGAGAGTGGGTCTCACTTGAATTATCAGAACCTCTTCTGCATAGATGAAAAGTTCTAATTACTCATCAGTAGAAGAATATATAATACAAGGGGATACAAAGAGTCTAACTCCAAAGTAGTGGAAAGGTGAATATTAAATACATACCAATATCTATACTGTATTAGACACAGCAGAAACCCCATACATGTATTAAATCATTATATCTACACCTTGGTCTTGCATGAAAGCTATGACTATTCAGTATCTACAGATAAAGAGAAGAAAATTCAGAGTTAACTTATTCTAATGACAACATGTAAATAATCAAGTGGAATTTCAAATCAAAAATCATTTGCTTCACAGATGCATCCTTTCCTCAGTATTCTGCATAGCATTTCAACTTAAATGAAGAAAGAGATAAACTTTCTGTACTGTGATGGGGAGACAAAAAAATCCAACCATATTTCACAAATACTTCAATATGACATAATTATTCAGTTCAAGGGCTGTATGGAATGTGCAGAAATCCTTTTCTTGTCCTCATAGGCATATTGTGCTTTTCCAGAGCATAAGATTTGATTGCATCCAGTGAACAGAACTGTAGGAATTAGTGCTGGAAATACCATTACCTACCTCAAGTATTTGACTCAAGGACTTGCTTCAGCCTCTGATTGTACAGCTTGCCAATGGGCCATAAGAAATAGACATTGTTATGTGACCTTCAGAACATGACAGATGAGTAGCAAAATAAATGATGCATTTAATAGGCTTAGATATACAGGGCCATCCCCTGCTTTAGCACTGAGGTCTTATTTATGACCTGGTCTTAACTGAGTTCCTTTGTGTGGAAGCTGTTAAAAGCCATTATGGTCAAAACCTTTCACAGGATTTACTATTAGAATACTTTAAAATTTTCTATGTAGAAAACAAAAGCTTAAAACTGTTGTATCTTTTATGTGAAATACAAAAGATTAAAATTCCAATTAAGTATAGATTTTGTTAATGATTGACACCGTGGAAATATGAGAAATAAGCTGTCCTTAATCTGGTTTAAGAATACATGAGTGAAGTAGGGATTCATTCACGTTTTACCTAACGAATTAGTCACTAAATGTTTATTGTGCATCTTTATTTGCCCAAAGGCATCCATAAGGAATACATCTGAACTTTTGTACTTTGAAACAGAAGAACACCTTAATATTGGGGTGAGGGGTTTTGTCCTACCTCAACTGGATATCCCAGACTGAATTAACTCACCCTAGAAGCTCTTACCCTCTCTGAGGAATGGATGAGGGGAATGGCTGGGGAATGGCTGGGGGATGACTGGGAAGAGAGGAGGGAGAGGTAGTGGTATGATAAAAATAAAGCTTTTAAATAGAAAATTTAAAAACAAGAGAGCAGACAATATTAAATAGGATGTTTCATATGAGTTCATGAGGCCAAATGAAATGGAATCTGTCAGAAATACAGTATCTCCTCCCTCCAAAAAAGAAAAATATGTATGGAAGGTATGGTAGAAGTCCAAATCCTTCGTCCTCCTCAGAGAAAATGAGTGATTGCTAGAATCAATATGGAGCTGACAATGTACCAATATACCATGAAATTCATTACATGGTTGGTTATATTTCTAGCTACGTCTTCCAGACTATCTTAGGGATTAAGCAAGCTTATTTTGAACCTAAGTCAATGTCATGATCATGAAAGCTAATTTGACCTTTAAAAAAAAAAAGTGAAACTGGAGAAATCGGGTAACTCCTATTAATTTGGAAGTTTAAGATTTCGACCCAGTTATACAGGAGCACTATAGTCCCTGGGCTTCCTAGATAATAGTTGCCTCACATATCACACAAGGTCTCCATTGTCTGTCCCATTCTTTCTGCCTCACAGATCACATGAATTGTCCTTGCAGATAGCATGTACACTCTACTATGCAGAAAAAGACATTGAGCACTACAGTATAAGGTCCTTCACTATGATGAAAAACACTTTTGTTCCCAGGCTTAGCTGGTATCTTAATTAGGGTTTATATTGCTGTGAAGAGACAACATGACCAAGGCAACTCTTATAAATGAAAATGTTTAATTGGGGTGGCTTGCTGACAGTTTCAGAGTTTCAATTCATTAATATCATGGTGGGGAGCATGACTGTATGCAGGTAGGCAGAGTCCTACATCTTACAGGCAACAGCAAGTTTACTTAGACAGTGGGTAATATTCTGAGAATAGCAAACCTCAAAGCCTACCCCAATAGTGACACACTTCCTCCAACAAGGTCATACCCACTCCAACAAAGCTACCCTTCCTAATAGTGCCACTCCCTATGAGATCATGAGAGCCAATTACATTCAAACTACCATAGCTAATATAGGCAAGGAGGTGATAATCTAGAAAAGATTACTTTACTAATTCATTTCTATTCATTTAGTGGATAATTATTTCTCCATACCATCCCAGACTCACATTTGTATATTCAGAATGTCAGCCATTAGTCATGGTATGGATACATGATATCTTTTAAAATCCTCATCTCAGTTGCACACTGAATATTCAAACAAATTCATAAAATGAATTATATGAGAATTTAGTAAAATCATTGTATTTCTAATTTAATGCAACTAAGTTCAGAAAGAGACTCCCAGCTCACTGGCTACCATTCTACCATAGCTATCCTTAGACTCTCTATTATCTAAGTGAAATTCCCAAGAAAAAATATTTATACTATGCAAAATTATAAAAAAATTTCCCAAGTAAATAAAATTTGATACTTTCCCTGAAGTGTTACTAACTATTCAGACATGATCATCCTGTTTTTCTTTATTACCAAGATCATTTTTGTTAGATAATATAATTCCTTATTTCATTTTTTATCAGTGTTTTCTTTTTAAATCTAATGCCAAAAAGCTAACATTAAATGTTGGTTCTTTGTAAGCAATACAAAGAAAATACCCAGAAAGTATAGCAGAAAGTCATTTTAGACCTCAGTTGTGAAAATAATGCTGAGACCTTTGAAATAACACATTAAGAGAGATGGTGGGCAGTTAGAGAGCTTGACAAGAATTCCTTCAGAAATTCAGGGGAAGTAATTAAGAAACTGGATTTTTTTTAACATAGTGACAAATTAAACAAGCAAACAAACCAAAACTAGCCAAGAATATGTCAAGCACAGGGCTGTTTTAGAATTATTCTGCACAGTCTTTGAAATGGCAACAGTTGACTGTTTCACACTTAAGGCAATTAGACATACTTCTAGTTCTAAATGATGCCTGATGAGTATCCTTCTCCCTGGTTCCCCTTGAATGGCTCTTGCGAAATTAACAAGCCATGTCTGTCACCACACACTAAGAATGGTCTATGAAATTGTTCACCAGTGTAACTGCTGTTTAATGATAACACAGCCCCCAAGCACAGTATATTCTTTCTATAAACCAAGAATCACATTGAATATTTTGAGAGCATTATCAAATTTAATCCTTGGGGAAGTTCTATGAGGTGATCCATATTAGGATTTCAATTTTACAGATGAATATAATACTTAAGCAGCTTAGTTGGCTAAATGCACAACTGAGCAATGCCAAGTGAGGGCATAAACCAGTTTCTTTGTCAAACCAAGGTAGTGCCTTTATGAAGCAGCCATATTTATTCCTTAGAGAAGGCATCCCTAGAAGTATAAACATGCAAATTTCAACTAAAAATGTACAATCAAGTCTTCATGGAAGACACTTTCCAGCTCCAGAACAGGAGCTGCATTCTCTGTCTACTATGAGTTCTGTGGAGGAGGGAATCCCTTCGCACCTCCTCAACTAGAAGGCTACTGGCCTTGTCCTTAAACCTGGCAGTTGTGCCTACTCCTTAAAACATTCAGTTCAACCTTTAAGGGATTATAAAAGAAGAGCTGACCAAAACTAATCTCCACTTCTCTAACTGCATTAAGGGACCCAATTTAAGTGGATTGAGGTGTCAAAATTCATCATAACAATTCACCTCAGAAAGGGCCTTAAATGTCAATTTATCTTTGCAGCAAAATACCTTGGAGCAAAAATTGAGAGAACATATCCCAGTACAATAACCTCCTTCACCACCGAGCCACTGCTAATGCCTCCTCATTTCACTGCTACAGAGAAGAATTCATTCCCCAGTCAGCAAGCATGCCTTCTTCCCTCTCTGTAGCTGTTGCTACTTGGGTTGGACTGCTGCTGCCACAAAGTGGTAGACAAAGGCAGCTTAAACAATAGAAATCGATTTTCTCCCAACGGTGGAGGACAGAGGTCTAAGATCAAAGTATCAGCAGAGTTGATTCCTCACACAAAGTATCCCCTTGACTCTACTCTGGCTTCTTTCTGTGTCTCTCCGGAGCTGTTCTTCAGTGTGTTAGTGTCTATGTCCCTATGTCTTCTTGTGGCAGAAATCATACTGATGTGAAATGTTCTCCTCTGACTCTGTTAACTCTTTAAATAACTTATCCCCATCTGTTATCACAATCTAAGATACCAGGGCTTTGAGATCCAGTATATGAGTTTTAGGAAACAAAACCATAATACCACTTAGAAAAAATAATTCCAATTTGGATTTTTTTTTTTTTTTATTCTTTTAAACTTCAGTGGAGCTGTAAATTCCAGTCCTTACTCATAGCATGTCTTTATCATTTAATAGTCCCCCTCCCAACTTATTTACTAACCCAATTCAATTCATGGGATGAAACAACATGGCTCTGTGTCCCCAATCTGTGGGGCTAATTCTAAAGAATAGGAAATGACCCAAGTCACAGGATGAAGTGTAGTGTAATTTCCATTGGAAGGGCAATGGCTTATGTTCCTGTGTGTGGAAGAGACATCTACAAGGCTGTAACCTAGAGGTCAGTGGAGAGACAGTTTTAAAACCAGAAAATGTGAGACTGGGAATAAGTCAAGCTGAAAAACAACACACAAAAACACTCATGCACACACAGGCAAACGCGCACTCACATGCGCACACACACAATCAGAAAACAAAAGCAACCTCTAGAGATAAAAGATTAAATGAAGAGTCAAAATTGTGATGTGAAAAATTATATTTTTGTCATGCTGAAAGCTAGACGGTAAAGGGGAAAATGTCGTAATTTGAAGTCCCGTGTAAGCAGTCTTGGAAGCCTGATGAAGCCCAACTCAGGGGCCCTTGAGTTCAGGCCATGACAGCAGAAACAAGCCATAAGGAAAGTAGCTGGATCAAAAAGGCATACATCACTGACAGTGAGTCAAACCCATAAGGTTTTATTTTCTCTCTTAAAACAATTGAGAGGGTTGGAAGACCAGGTATTCGTTCATCAGCTGGAAACGCCAAGGTCATCAACTCTTACACCACATCCCAGCCACTGTCACCCCATTCTCACAGCTGTCTGAGGCAACTCAAGACACCCCCACTTAAAAGAAGATGTAGACGATTGGCTTATTTATATAGCTACCAAGTTTTATTAGAAAAACAAACAAAAATCTTTTCAGTTTGAAAACATCTCATTCCCTACACAGTTTATTCTGAGCTAATGTAGTCCCTTGGCTAGCCCCAGATGAAATGGGGAAAAGAGTCTAGGTCTGACAGTACTTAGATATAAGCAGATTTCTGCTTCAAATTTCACTTCAGTGATGTTGCTGGTGAAGAGGTATCTGGGATTTCGTAAGTATCTTCATTCATGAAACATCAAACAGGAAGCATAAGCATGTACACACACACACACACACACACACACACACACACACACACAGAGGCAAGGGGAGGATATAAGGTGGGTACTTTTGGAGGTTGAGAAAGAAATAATAAACATGAAATTATTATTTAACTCTGTAGATAAGGCTAGACATAAATAATTTATCCTGTCTCATTATAGGGCCGATAATCATAGTTTTGAATGCTAGGCTCCTTCCTCCTAGTATTTACACACTATTTATGATGTTTTAAGTGCTAGTGACATAATCAAGAAGAAGCAAATGTTAAAATATTATTTTAAAAAGTTGATTTGATAAAACACTTGAGTAAGATAAATAGGTCATTTTAATTGCTAAGTTTATGTATATACAAGTGTAGTGTATTTATACAAATGTATAAAAGTCTAGAAATTTTTAGGAGAAATTAGAAAACCTTAGAAGTAAAGAAACATTAAGTTTTTATTTTGTTTTTTCTAAATCCAATTCTCATCAATATAAGAACTGATTATTTGTGAGTCAGGCACAGTGCATAACTTTCATTAAAAATTAAATTATCACAATCCTATTGTTAAATACTCAAAACTCAACACTTCTGAATTTTATTACTTTGTGTGTTCCTGAGACCATGTCTATTGCATTAGAATGGATATCAATAAATCATAGTCTTATACTGGGCATCAATTCCAATTCCATTTCATTTATGTCAAGTTAGTAAATTGAGATAGGACATGAGAAGTCTTCCTACCATGAAAATTGACAAATACTGTAAATCAGAACATGATTTGTTATATTGTAATGGTCTAAACTTAGGAACATGATGGGAAAATAGTAAAAATAGTACTAAAATTAAAATTAACAGAAAAGGCAGAATTGCCAAAACCATTTTGCTAAGCAAAATAAACTCAGGAGGCATCACCATCCCCAATTTCAAATTATACTACAGAGCTACAGTAACTAAACTCAGCTTGATACTGGCATAAATACAGACTTGTGGATCAATGTAATTGAATTGAAGAATCTGACATTTATCCACATACCTACGAACACTGATTTTTGACAAAGAGGCTAAAAATATTCAACAAATTTGTTGAATAGTATCTTCAACAAATGGTGTTGACATAACTGGATGGTAGTGTGTAGAAAATGCAAATAGATCCAAACCTATTACCTTGCACAAAACTCAAATCCAAGTGGATCAAAGTTCTCAACATAAATCCAACCACTCTGAACTTGATAGAAAAGAAAGTGTGAAATACCCTCCAATGCATTGGCACAGGTGACCACTTCCTAACTATAACCAGTAGCACAGACACTAAGAACAACAATCAATAAATAAGACCTGCTCAAACTCAGATGCTTCTATAAGGCCAAGGACACAGTCAATAAGACAAAATGAGCCTACAGAATGGGAAAAGATTTTTGCCAAATCTACAAGTGACAGAGGATTGTTCTCTAAAATATATAGAGAACTCAAAAAACTAGAGCCCCAAACCCTTAATACCTCAATTAAAAATTTTTTTGATTTAGAACTAAAAAGGGGATTCTCAGCAGAATTACAAGTGGCTGAAAAGCACATGAAAAAGTGCTCAAACATTTAGCCATCAGAGAAATCTAAACAATTGAAATACCATCTAATACCTGTCAGAATGGCAAAGATTAAAAACACAGATGACAGCCTATGCTGGAGAAGATGCAGAGCAAGGAGAACGCTCCTCCATTGTTGGTGGAAGTGTAAATGTAAACTTGTTCAGTCACTCTGGAATGCAATATGGAGGTTTCTCAGAAAACTGGGAATCAATCTCCCCAAGGATCCAGCAATACCACTCTTGGGCATATACCCTAAAAACGCACATTCACACCCTGAAAGCATTAGCTCAACTATGTTCATAGCAGCATCATTCATAATAGCAAGGTCCTGGAAACAACCTAGATGCCCCTCAACTAAATAATGGATTAATAAACTGTAGTACATCTACACAATGTAGAACTACTCAGCAGTAAAAAAAAAAAAAAAAAAAAAAAAAAAAAAAAAAAAAAAAAAAAAAAAAAAAAAA